>JACCGJ010015945.1:0-19003 GCA_013407085.1 Atriophallophorus winterbourni
GCAGATCTAGTGCTCCAATGACCTCGGATTGACACGTCGCTGGGATACTATGTACCATTTATGCATGACATTGAACCTTGTGAAACCTACGACTCTCAATTGTTAATCAAAAGTCTCCTCTGACAAGAATTATTGGAGATGGGGCTGTGTAGCAATCGTGCTTTGCATGATCCACGATCTATGCACCTTCACATTATCTTCCGTTCACGCTTGCTACGTGACTGCTGTTATGTACCTTCCTGCAAGTTTTGGCTATTGCGATACAACTTTGACTTTTCTCGTACATTCGTGGGACGCTATTGTAGTAGTCAGTCTATTACAAACTTGTAAATGTAATTGGGACAAGACGAGGTTCATAAAAATAACACAAACCATCAGTACAAATCACACATATGCTATTTCAAACCTAAATCACATTTTATCCCTTTCATGCCTGAATTATTTTCTAACCCGAAATAAAATATTTTTTCTTCGGAAACGAGTTGCCCAGGGGTGAAATAACACAAATAATATAAAAAGTTTGTGATATTCACATAATTGAGAAAATAACAAAATGTAACCAATTTGTTACATCCGGCAGAAGTCATCAGTTTTCAGGCGTCATTTCCTTATGGCACTGCAGTGTACTTTTGTGTGATAGCCTCTATAACATGTTTTGTCGTAGGTCAGACACAGAGCTACATCGCATTTTTGACACCTCACTTTAGTCAATCCTTTTACACAGAAAAAATCCTCATGTACCATTTCTTCGACTTGAAATCGGGACGATAATGTTCGATCAACATATTGCACAAATCGACTCCCCCCATGAATTTGCTATATTCTTTTACAACGAAAGGTCTACCAACTTCTACATATGAGTTCTGTTTTCGATCCCATCTCATCACTGTATCAGCCGGTTCTATTCCCGCATATGAAAAAAAGTAGGTGAATTGGTTTGTTGTCAAACCACTTCACAGCTATTATATTACTATTGATTTCAACTCTGAAGTCGTAACTTCCTCTCCCATCTTTTTGTAGCAGTTTATCATTCTTCAGTATACATCTTTTCAGCCTGTTCACCCTGACGGTAGACACATTGAGAATACCAGATTCCTGTAGCTTCCTTGATAAGCCCAATGAAGAGAACCAGTTATCATAAAATAACTTGTAGTTCTTGTGCTTGGGCATACCTTCAGCAAGCCGAAGTGCGTAGGTTGATGACACTCCAACTTCGACATCGTCCTTCTTCCGATCCTTCCCCGTATAAATCTCGAAGTCATAAATAAGGCCACTCGATCCTGCTCTAGATATGACTTTATACCCCTATTTATGTGGCTTTCTTGGATTGTATTGATTTAAGCAGATATGCGCTTTGGTAGGAATGATTTGTTCATCCACGGCTTGATGTTCTTCTTGTGGAAGTTTCTGACAGTTCGATTTGATGAAATCCATAATTGGTCGAATTTTGAATACTTTGTCATCTTTGTTGCCATCTTCCTTCTGCAAAATGTTATCATTAAAGTGAAGATAGCGCTTTATCTCCTCATATCTGTCTCGACTCATATTACTCGAAACTGCTTTAAGGCTTAAGCCTTTTTTCGAGTAAGTTCGATAACTAGGAACTTTGATTATACCAGTTAGGTCACCATGGATGCCTATCAGAGGAAATCTGGGTCGTGGGCGTATGAGTAAGTGTCAGCAGTTATCGATCGTGCGATCTGCCATGGAAACAATGAGCGCCACACGGTCGTGCGACACTTCCAACAGGCCTGTACGATTTTGGCGACTTCTGCCGGATGTAACATAAAGGTTACATCTATTTCGAAGATTTTCTGATTTATTCCAATTTTTTTACATAATGTCTTTGTAGGCATGACTAAGTTTATACTGGAACAAAATTTATAATAACTGAGACTTTCACACGAATTTTATTCGGCTCACAAAACTGCGAATTGTGAGGATACGTTCGAAACCCGTGCCAGCACATACTTTCTCTTTCACTGTGGACAAGTCAATGATGATTGCGAACAAAGAAGAAAACCACCCTGCAGTTGACAAAATTCTGTATGCCGCCGTGCAAAAAAATTCGGAAAATTCAGTTAGAATTAGCTTAAAATGACTTGCGAAGTTCATTTAACCAAAAGGTTACATCCGTCCTGAAAGGGTTATATAAAAAAGAGGTAAACTTACATGCTTTCGCATTCATATAAACTGTAATTTATTACAAGAAAGCCTCTTACAATTGATAAAGAGATTACACTGCACGGAAATTTTGATCAAAATATAGTTTTAATAAATAAACCACAAATACCAATCTGGCCATAAGATCTATTTCATGCAGTAGGTTAATAGGTCGATAAGACTGCGAAATGACAGACATTCCATGCAGTGGTTTCCCGAACTGTTGTCTAGTGGGTCGCTGTAGCCTGTTTTGAACGACTTTATCTTGCAACCTTGTAAGTAATCTACCATTAAATGCCGTCAAATCTGTAGATTCAATGCACCGTGGATTCGTTTAGCGTCTGAGTATCTCAACATAGAATGATGAGATATTAACCAATCTTACATCAATTCATGAAGTTTACCGTCTACTCCGTGGGCGAAGAGAATCGAAAAGAGCTTATGCCAGACTCATTAGTCGCACTAAATCGTTTATTTGCAGAAACCATGTTGTGCTATAGCTATTATTCTATTGGTCTCGAATTAAGTTGGCAACGCATCAGCTATGATTGTCTCCTTTTCTTTACATAACACTGGTTTTAAAGCTCTCGGAGAATAACCTAATTTATTTTTCTTCTCGCTTCGTATGAAAATGGGATTAATCGGGGCAGGTTTGCAGGTTTTTTTGCTTGACACAATATATTGAACAAGACATCGGAATTGCTAATTTGAAGGACAGCAGGGCAAGAAGTTTGATGTACATTTTATCTATTCCATGTGAACCGCATTTCTCTATAGCTTTTCTAATTTTGTTTTCTAAACTTTGGGGTTTATTTCACGTCGTGAATAATGAAAATGCGCTTGAAACAGTGGAAGAATAATAAACCAGTTGCGCTTGTATGACACTTGCCGGAACTGTATCAGATTATATTCGAATAACTTTTCCACAATCTTCAGATCGATTCGCTAATCCAGTTTGAGTGATGGGTCGTGGTAGTTCGATTGCTTGTAATTTGCTTTTTAAGAGCCCAATCAAGTTAGGCTCGTGTTAAAGCTTTTGGTTTTCGACGATAATTTCACTAATGTATTTGGCAATTCGTTTATGCTTTTCAATAAAATGTTGGACATACTCGATCAAGTATGATCCGGTCTTCAAATACCTCGGTTCATGTATTTTGCGCAATGGTCAGGTAAAAGATGAAGTCAAGTTGAGGGTTGATCGTGCGCACAATGCGTTTTTGCAGTTAAAAGGCATCCTTTAGCGAGAGCCTGCGATCAGTCTGAAAACGCAAATACGTGGTTATCAAGCAGCGATCCGCCATGTACTGCTACGCGAGACATGGTCACTGAGGTCACAGGATGTAGATTTTCAGAAGTGTTCGACCATCGGTTCCCTAGGTAATCTTGGGCATCCGATTAACTAACCTAGTATCTAACGCTGCCGTTCCAGCACGATGCAGCGGATTACCCCCACTTTGCGCCACATTCAACGGCGAAGAATGAGCTGGTTTGGCCACATCCTCTAAAGACAGACTCTGAGCTCACGAAACTCGTCCTCGATCCCAAACCCGTTCGTACCTGGCGTCGGCGAGAAGTTGGTCAAATGAAGACCTGGCTGTCGACTGTGAATCGGAATGTAGACGCCCTAGGAATGGGCACCGTCTCCAGTGTTCGCAGGTGTAAACGAGACTGGTTTAAGAGATACAACGATCTCGCCTACAATGAACGAGCTTGGGCTAGCGTGATTCCAGACATTAATGAGGCCAGCCGCAAACAAGCAAAACAGTATTTAATCAATGAAATAGTGAGTAATTCGGCGCGAAATGACTGTAAACTATCATTAATGTTTTCTCAGTGAGTTTTCATTAGTCCCAGAAGTTAATACAGATTATCGAGCTTCGAGATGTTTAGCGGGGCAATAAATATCTACTATTTCGCAGATGGCTTCAACGTTTTAAATGGAGTTTATCCACAAACACCGAGCCTAGAGATTTCTGCTGATTCAGAGTTTCAAGCTTATAATATGAACACGCTCAGCCATATAGATGAAAGTATAAAACACATTTACTAACCTGTTTGTAGTTGTTCTAACGCTGAAGTAGAGATTAAATATGATCAGTCATTCTTGATAATAAAATGTTTGGAACCGATCGTGTACTTATGTAGCAAAGAGATTCGTATGCAATCGGTTAAAGAGGTTTGGGTAACATTTCACTTCAGTCACAGAATCCTCGTCATGTCAAGTGTGATTGTCAGGACAGTGTACATGTCCATTTCAGCATTTGAACGTACCATATAGCAGCCTAAGGTTAAACTGTGGGGCGTCAAGCTAGATATGCATGACCAGTGTGTGCTTATTCATATAAATCTGATACAAGGGTAGACGGTCGAGTTCTGTTGACAGTGTGGCTCACATCCATGAAAGTGCATGGCCAATTGAGTTACCAAAAAACAATATTTTTGAAATAAATAGAGAAATCTAATTAAATATTGAGCATAAGTTGAATATTAGCAACATACATTCGCATATATGCTAAATGCAAGATTGTGGCGATCTCTGCCCCATCCTGAATTACTTAAGCAGCACAGCGGCAAGGTAACGATAGAGGCCGTGTTTGTAATGCTCCTTTGTCTTGAGTATCATCCATGGTCTGACGAATCTTCTGTGTCAGAAAAGGAACGTTACCAAAATACTGCATTAGTATATTGCATTTAATTTATTTCCATCATTCAGATTTTATTCTTGATAATCGTGGGATCGGTTGCACAGTGGATATGAATCAGAATGTGACTTTTTGGGTCCCGCCATTTTACACAACTTTAAAAATATGCTTAAGGCATATCCACAATATTCTAAGGCACGAAATGGATGCAAACAATTAGTGCTTGTATGCCTCTGTTGGATAAGGGTGATAAGAACAACCTTTTCAATCACCTGTAAAATGCTCATTTGCATGCATTTACAATTCCAACCAGATGAGTGCAAACAGCACGTAACGTGTCGTGGGGGGGTGTCTGATGGAAATGCATGCAAATGTGCATTTTGGATGCAAACAATGTTTTAGAGAATAATTGCATTTCTCTTACATCTTGCCGTTGTTTGCCTCTGCCTGTCAATGTGAACCATTGAAGTACGTTTCTGTCGCATGATCAGTTCATGCTCCACAGTGCCTAAAATGTCTAAGTTGTTCATTTCACGATGATCACTCTCTAAACCAGCGCTCAAGGCGATTGGTGGTACTCTATTAAACGATGTCAATTGCAAGCTGAATGCGTGACTGTCGATTAGCTGTGCTCCTTATTTGAAGGTGACCCATGAAACACTGACTCTAAAGTGAGCGGTCAAGTGCATGCTCTTCCCAACTCATCGGGTCAATTACAAGTGCTATCATATCTCTTTCGCAAACCATGACATGTGTGACAAAATCTAATCGCCAATACATATGGTCGTCGAAAAACAACTGCCATAGGCGTGATGATGGCCTGATAAGTAATATAAACCTCTTTTACTCGTCGGCCGCCCAACATTAAAGTATGCATTATCTAGCTTCTCAATTTGAATAAAAATTACACGTTTAAAATAAAAAAATGATTGTTGCTAATGTATGATGACGGACGATTTTCATGCCACAATTGCCATTGAAAGCAATCTCGGGTAATTGGCTTGACCCTGATAGCGGCAACAACAGTGCCGGTTGGCACATTTTGATAATTGCATAGTAAAACACATACCGAGGCACAGAATGGAAAGTTGTGATGTAGATAAGTGGCCAAGTGTTTATCAAAGTTATATACTGGAGTAAATACTTAAGCTAGTGGTTTGATATGCGTCGTAACTAGTAAGTAAATATCATATTACCCTACCAAACACGGGTTGCGTAGCTCAAACTTAACCTTAGGTTCTCGCAATGTAATCGACAAAATGAACTGGTAGTGATTGTTCAAATATATCGCTTTGAGATAAAAGGTATAATAAATCGATGGTAAGCAATCATCAACGAATAATAACGAACAAACGTTTATACTCGATGAGGCATTCCTAGTTTGGTTGTAAATCAAGCTTCAACCGAAATTTTTTGAAATGGGATCCAATTGAATGACGTTTCTACAGAAGAAGATACTGAATTATACGATTTCCATCAGAAAAAGCGTTTTCGCGTCAAATTATGGTATGTATTCTTATGTGTTCAATTTTATCACGCAGGCTATAGAATTATTTTTACACAATAGTTTGTAGTGAAACTAATAATAAAAGACAATGTTAGGTTACTCTGATTGTATCGCTGTTCAGTCTATTTCAGTTTGAGTGTATATACTAGCCAATGAATTTTGCGAACTCTCTCGCGATTTTGTTTTGAAGTCAGATTTTAATAATAAGTAGTATATGAGCTTTCAGACATTGAAACGCGTGTTCCTATTAATGATAATTAATGAAAATTTATTGACAAAGAAAGCAATTTGCTATAAATCAAGTCTGATAAATGAGATGTATTTAAAGCATGTTGATCCCTATGGTACTGGCGCGACCTGATGTGTGCAAACATTACGACACCGATTGTGGGGTCCGTGACGGAAATGCGTGCAAACCCGTAACAAATTCGTTTCTATTCGCTGAAAATTTGCAAACACGTATGAAGCTGTTTATCACTCATTCATAGTTTAATTTGAAGAGCCCATACAAAATAATAAAAATAGCAAATACCTTTTTGGCTTGCTGGATTAGCTGAAACACGTGAAGCCCATGTAATGCGTGGCAAAAAATCATATCTTTTGAGTATCATTCGTATATTCGGGTTATGTCACATATCAATTTCGAAGCAATGAGTTGTTCGGTTCAATAATAAATAATTACTGGTATACGCTTGTATTCCTCAGCCTCCACAATCAAAGAAAACCATTCCCTTCCGCTATTTGTTTATTTCTATCAAATTGGTGTTGCAAATTGTCAGCTATGATGGACTCAATTAACTTAGATAACAACGCTATTAACCCAATCAGAGGTCAAGTTGATAGAAACATTTCTTTTTCATCTTCATGGGTATTAACTTATGGTTTTGATTTCGATTCATATAAACTCGGCGAACTGTCTTTTCAATCGCGTAACAAATGCATGCTTTCATTTTGGAATGCCATGGGATCGATATGACGTCCTGGAATATACAATCTAACCGTCGTTTAGCTTCATCCCGCAAACGTAGAAACACGATTATCATGAGGGCCAATTTCGCACTTTCAAGGTCGACCAGACAGAGAGTAATATCTATTGGTCGGATTGAAGGGAGTAACAATGCGAACGGGATTTTCGATGCATAATCAAATTTCGTCTACAATTTTTCGAGCATAGCGGACAACTGTACGACAATAGGACTAATCCGTTTTTTGCCGATATAACCTTACAAACGAAAAATAATTTTTAGATAGGGTTCGTTCTACGAACCACGATGTTCAGACACAGAATCACAAAGTGATTCTTGGTCAAAGCACTCAATACGCTTATGGATGACCAAAGTAATGTGTTGCTCACATCCCCATCCCTTACACAACACTACCGGTTTCTGGCTGTTTGCCGTCGTCAGGTGGAGACAGTTAGATCAGGTTCAGTGAGCCTTAAAACAGTGATAAAGTGGTAAACAAAGTTATGCTTGTATGCCACTGTTATATAGGGTTCGTACAACGAACCACGATGTTCAGACACAGAATCACAAAGTGATTATTGGTCAAAACACTCATGAATCAAGAATCAAGAATCAAGATTTTATGGTGATAAAAAGCTAATGCTTTACACGTACCATTGGATGACAACTATTGCAAAATGAAAAATTTAATCAAAATCACATTGTTAATATTTTTCTGGGTTCATGTTGCTTCAACACACCGGGCCAAATTCAGGGTTTTGTTTGACGTATGCATCCAATTTCGATTTGAAAACATCAATTGTCGTTGCATTCACAATATCTTGCGGTAGCGCATTCCATAGAAAGCAAATACGCACAGAGAAGAAATAGCGACGACAATCAAGTCTTGAGTGCGGTATTTCGAGACAACACGAGTGACTGCGCGTACTTCGAGGGGAGTTTACTTTTATTAGTTCGCTAAGCGGATGGTTTTCGATCCGCAGTATCTTGTAAGCCAGAATCAGGTCGATCCTCATTCGTCTTCGTGTAAAATCACGCAAACCAAGGATGGCCATTCGCTCTTGATACGGGACCCGCTGCATCCCTTCAACTAACTTTGTAGCTTTGTGGTATATTCGATCCAGGATCTCGATGTCTTTACGCAACCATGGTGCCCAGGCTGGGATCAAATAATCCATCGTTGGATGGATGTAAGTATTTAAAATTCGAGGAATTGTTTTGGGTGAGAACCGTCCGAAAATTCTTCTCGGAATTCCTAATATACCACATGCCCGATTAAACACTTTTCTACAATGCATACTCGGTTTCAGGTTATTAGTAATCCAAATTCCGAGGTCCTTTTCAGCGGTGGTCCAATTTAGGATATCGTGGCCTAGATGGTATGTATATTCGTAGTTACGGCCAAGCTGTAACATATGACATTTACGTAGGCTGAAAGGCATTTGATTCTCTAGAGACCAGCGATACAGAGCATCCAAGTCGTTTTGCAGCATTAAACAATCTTCATTAGAGCGGATTTGCTTCCATATTTTAATGTCATCCGCAAAAAGAACGAGCTTGCATCGCACTATTTCAGTTATATCATTTATATATAAGAGGAAAAGAATAGGTCCGAGCACTGAACCTTGAGGCACCCCACTCGTGACATCGATACTTTTCGACAATACTCCGTCAACGCGAACTCGCACGTGCCGATCGGTCAGATAATCTGTTAGCCACGATAGTAAGTTACCTGTTATTCCATATTGCACTAGCTTTTGCAGAAGCAAGCTGTGGTCGACCTTGTCAAAAGCCTTTGAAATATCAATATAACAAGCATGTACCGTATAGCCTTGATCAAGCGACATCGTCCAATCATTTAGTGTGATCAGTAAATTCGAAAGACAAGATCTGGTCCGGCGGAACCCGTGTTGCGCTGCTGACAAAAGACCTCGTGCTTCAAGCTGACCCACAATACATTCAGATATAATGCGCTCCATAATTTTTAAAACACATGGTAGCATCGTTACAGGTCTGTAATTTGCTGCGTCAGAACGACTGCCACCTTTGTAAATTGGTGTTACCACACCCGCTTTCCAAGCCAAAGGAACAAAACCTTCACCAAGACTCTGGATGAAAACCGCAGCTAAGCTATTTGAAAGCTCTCTATAACACACATGAAGAATCGCTGGGGAAATATTGTCCTCCCCGGGAGATTTCTTTGTATTCAATCGACGTAAGTGTCGCTCTACCACCAGTTGATCGATCACGGGCTCAGTTATTGGTTCTACAGTGTTTGATAATTCATGATGCAATAATTGCTTTTTGGGGCAGTAGACTTGAGAGTAAAAGCACGCAAGCGCATCCGCCGTCTCTTGGACTGTAACAGTCAAACCTTCATCTGTCATGATCGGAAAAACACCTGGTTTAACTTTGGTTCTGACATTCACAATTTTGTACAATAGTTTCGGATTCGCTTCCATTCGTTCCACCATATGTTGCTGGTACTGTTTTTTGTCCTGCCGAATTAGGGTGGTGACTCTGTTACGTATTCTGCAAAATTGTAACCAAGATGTAGGGGTGGCGTTATTGCAATGAGTAACCCAAACACGCCTTTTCAATGAAATCCATTTTCTAGTTCTGCTGCGAACAGAGAATCGGAAAGTGTGGACATCTTTCCTCTGAATATATCGAGAGTTCGACTGGATTTGCATCTGAAGGTAGTTTATCAGAGAGTTATAATGTGTATTTGAGTCACTAGAATCAAGTTGAACATCATTCAGCTCACAAAGTGCTTCCTTGAGTCTCCAAAAGTCGACTCTACGGATGATTTTAGATTCGTCACTGTGTCTCGATGCACTGCAGACATAATCGAACACGAGCATCACATGGTCACTCTGTCCCAATGGAGCTTCATAGTGTACTAATTCAATAGCTGATTCGTTAGAAGTCAAAACTAGGTCCAGAACAGAGGGCCGGTCTGTCCCTCGCATTCGTGTGTGGTTGCAAACGTGATTGTACAGGGGGACTAGATCAAATACTTCTTGAAATTTGTGTTCCAGTGAGTTAATTGGGTGTTGATTTCTCGAGTATAGCTGCGGGAGGCTGAAATCCCCCATAATCAATATTTGAGCATGTGGCCGAGCACTGATGCGCTGAAGTCTTTCAACTAACACATCATTATGATCGACGGTCGAAGTTGGTGAGCGATATATAACCCCAATTGTACAGCTCTCACCAGATTCCAGGTCAAGTGAACACCACAGCGTGTCTGTGAGTGAAAGATCAGTATCTGCAATGATATTAACATTGAGGCGCTTGTGATAATACAATGCAACGCCGCCTCCCGGGCCATCACGGTCATGACGAAAAAGTGTCATATTAGGGATTGAGAGTTCACTGTCCGTCATACTGGGCTGATACCAAGTTTCCGTCACAGCAATAAGGTCAGGGGACTGTTGTACACAGATATCAATGAGTTCTACCAGCTTGTTGACTAAACATTGAGCATTAGTATATATACATTTGATCGATACGATTCGGTGTAGCGATGAATCAGGTGATATGAGGTAAGAGGTAGGACAATGTGATGCCAGATCTGGCTTAACAGTAAGTGCTCGTGAGGGTGTGACTTGTGGGCTAGTTATTGTGCTCCAACAGTTTGAATAAACATTTTGTTCCGTGTATGATGTACTCGGTCCGACTCGGTTTGAGCCGGACCCACTACGTTTTTTGATGTATTGATTGCTTCCGTTTCGGTGGGAACGCTGCCGTCTACCACCCTCAGTCGCGAGTGTGTCTCACTCATGGTACTTGGTCTCGGTAGACAAAGTCTAATGTCTTTCGGTAAAGCACGTTTTGCTTTTTTCCATTCGGACTTGACAAATTCAGCCATGTCGCTAGTTAAAGAGGTAATCCTGAGAGGTTTCGGTCCGTCTCCTTTATAGTTTATTGAAAAAGGCACCCGGAAAGTGTCAGTGATCACAACGTTAGAAATATTAAGCAAAGACGCAATGTAACGCCACTGCTTGAAGTCATGATCTGCTGTTTCCTGTCCCTGTGCTTCAGTGGTATTTTCTGGTACCCCAAGTAGAACCATACTCCGCGATACCGTTTTTTCCTTAGTGTTTGAGGCACCCTTCCGTTCCCACCATGGCACATCAGGATATATCCGGCAATTTGAATTCGGATCCGTCTTTAGTCGGTACGAATTTAGTAGTATGTTTTCGATATCAGCCTCGCACTTCAGTGTAACTCTTAGTAACCGAGGTTGATCACTATGAGGTGAGGTGGAATGGCGAGTTAGACGAATCAATTTGTCAGGAGTAACATGCTCAATTTGCAATTGTTGACAAATTTGAGACCATCTATCGAGGTCGTATTTGTGTTTTCTATCTAACAGGCTTCCGTGGGACTCGCTAACATTCGTACATATTACGCTTAGTGCATAAGAATTCTTGTTGCGTGTCCGAGCGTCATTCTTTATAGAATATGAACCTTTTTGATTAAATATTCGTGAGTCATGGGAAGAAGCTTTAGAGTGAGTAGCTGAGGTCGACTGCAAACGCCTTTCTCCGTAAGTATTTTCTACGACCGAATCGGTGCAGATAACACTAGGCGATTTATTTTTTGAGACAGCTTTGATTAACGGAGCATTCGAGGTAGACGGTTTCGGCTTTAAGGCCTTTTTAACAATCTCCTCAGTGTCGTGTAATAATTTAACCTTTTCAGGAGCAATCTGTGGCGGTGAGGTCGAGCGTATTCCATTATTCAATTCAACTGTTTTAGTCTTCAATATTGGTCGTAGAGTATTCTTTAAATTTGCAAGTTCCACTTCCATTTTCAATAATCCATTCTCTATTGTATTAGTCTCGTTTCTAGCAGAGAATTGTGTACTCTTGCGATTACGATTCACTAATGAATTTCTACAGTCAATACAAAAATAGCAAACGGATGGGAGGTTTTTATCATTCACGATCTTTACACACTCATCGGTCAAAGTCTCATCGCAGGCCACGTGCACATGTGTATCACAAAAAATACATTTAACCAAAGCACTATCATTGCTTACCGGGTACAGGCACTTGGCGCAGAGGTCAAGGTGGTTTGATGTCGCTGTCGGGGGAACAACCGTCGTATGCACACCATGATCGATCGATTTTTTCGCGTGGGTGTTGGATCTCGTTACTCGACCACGCATTGTAGGCTGAATTGGGACGACTGGTTGAAGAATGGTTGTCCGTTCGACTGGTCGATTTAGCTGGGTTATAATTCTTGATTTGGTCATTTTACGAATAATCCGTGATAACTCGATAACCACACAAAGTAGAGCACAGAATGGCGTATCAAAATGTGTAGTTCGATGTGATCTTTGCAATGAAAGCAAAAACCGTACGATAGTTAACTGTGGGGGAAAGTTTGCACGCGTGAGCAAACTGAGATATTTACGTTGAAACGGTAACTTTGCTGTTAATCGATGGACCAGATCAAAATGTATGAATTCCGATAGCTCTGGTCAAAATATAACAAAGGGTTTTGGAATTGTTAAAATCCGAGTAGATTTGGCGAAGAAACGGTCAAAAGTGTCAGAGCAACAAAAATGCGACCGCACGTCAGCCCATGGCGCTTATGGATGACCAAAGTAATGTGTTGCTCACATCCCCATCTCTTACACTCCACTACCGGTTTTTGGCTGTTTGCCGTCGTCCGGTAGTGGTGTGTAAGGGATGGGGATGTGAGCAACACATTACTTTGAAAAATAATCTTGCTCTGTCCCGCGAGGTAATACAAACTTGCCCGGGAATCTCATTAACTAAAAATATGGCTCAAAATAAACCGTTTACTTTTGCTCGATTATTGTCAGGTAATAAATGAAAACTGTAAAAATATAGAAAAATTGGGCAGTGGAACTGCAGCTAGATAGACAGAATATTTCATAACTTACACTTCGCGATTCCTGCAACATATTTGAAAGAATTTTTTTTCTAAACACGTATAAAAATGTGTAAAAACGCGAGATTATATATTTATATTTTGTTAAAATTCTTGCTAATATGTTAACAAACCTATATGATATATGTTTGAGATTTCAGCTAAAATTTTATAAATTTTGGTATAAGCAATCTATATTCTCAGCGGGATACTGAAATCAATAGTTTACGAGGACGAAGCTGCTCTCAATTTGTCCCCATTGAACTACCTGCCAAGAAAGGAGCAATCCGACAGCGAAGAAAATTGCGATTCTGATCACCGCCTGCATGTTCAATGCCTTAGTATACAACTGTGAAATCTTGATCAGCTACGTACTATGCGAAGATCCTTCCATTTTAGTAGCTACGATTGGAAATTGAATGTATCCTGAATAAACAGAATAATGAATGTAGACGTGTTCTGTAATGTGGGTCATATTACCGCTTCAGAGTTTACTACAACAAGTCCGTAGAACGAAAAGCGGTCGTAGTTAAGATGATATTTAATATGACGACTTTTATCTGAAAGGACACCATTTGTTTTAACAGCAGTTGCGATACATGATATTTCTCGATATGGATCCCACTAGGAAAACAGGAGTCGCTCTGTAGAACTCACAATGAGAACATAGCGTTAACCATCAATTGTAAGCTAAGGATGTGTGGATTATACATTTATCTCCTAAACAAAGACCAATCAAACCATTTGGGAGGTTCAATAAACGATCGATTGGTGCGTATAGCTGTGCAAAATTTTCCGATAGAATATGTCATGTATTATCATGTAAAATTTGATGGGTTATTAAATCATCATATTCTTATGTGATGCACCCGCTGTCAGTGTTAACCGTAATGAGGTTCTCGTTGGCTGAATTTGTAATCCAAATACCAGTTATGTGAGTTTTGGTCTACATCTTTATCTTGGCAAAATGCATGCAGCTAAGCATCAAATGTGTCATCAGTATTCTATTGGACATTCACTACAGAGAATGCGAGTACAGTTACATGAAAATGCGTTGCGAGTGAAAGTAACAATTTGCGTTCAATGCAGTCTTTTTCGATCGCATTAAATCGTAGTTTTCAATTAAGAATGCGTTTTTTCCGTGAATCGTGACCGAAGTATGTTGAAAATAAACCGATTGCGATTTACTTACTATCGAAAAGTTGACATGAAACAGAAGTGTAATGTTCAAAAAAATGATGACGCGTGAGAATTTTTGAATAACAAAACAATAAAATATTAACCTAAATTAGGAATATATTAGGAATTTTGAAAACGATTTTCTTTAAACGAGCGCTGTTTCTCTCGTGAATTTGTAAACAACGCGAACCAATTGATGAGTGATATATAAACCACTATGTGTTACTATTTTGCATAAATTTTATGCTTAGCATTACCTCTTTCATTCTGCTATCAAAATGGTGAACGAAAAGTGCAATTGGTACGTACGATTGAGTATTGCCTATGACGGTGAGCCCTGACGGAGATAACGTTCCTCCGAATCATTCAAACCGTCGTGGAGCATGAAACCACAATGTGCTTGTGATGGTCGACATAGATGACATCGACCCAAGAAGGCCAACACATCATTATCCCATTCCAACCCCCAAACAGCATTCTACCCTAGAACCGAACCGCGAAGTAGTCCTGTTCAATTTAGTTTTTGTAGTTTTCCCTTTGCGCCTGAAGAAAGCCACAGTTGCATATATTCTTTTGCGCAAAATCATATAAAATGAATTGCAGCTACATCCATACTTTTCATTGGATAAATTCTGGGATGTTATTTATAAGTAGACCATTGGTCGATAGAAGTTACAAGTGGCGTACCTCAAGGCTCAGTTTCGGGGCTAATACTCTTCCTCGTGTACGCGAATGATATACCTGAAATCGTACGCAGAAAAATCATTTTATTTGCGGATGACATCAAAGTCTGGACTAGCATACGCACCATAGAAGATTGCGAAATTCTGCAAAAAGATCTCGAAGCACTTCATAATTGGTCCTTGCGGAACTGCTTACCATTCAACATCCAAAAATGTAAAATGTTGAACATCAGTAAATCATTCGAATTCTCATACTCTCTGGGATCTCAGCAACTTCCATGGGTTACTGAAGAGAAAGACCTGGGCGTGTGGATTAGCAGTAACCTGAAGTCTTCACGGCACTGTTCTGTTGTATACAAAAAGTCCTGCCAAATCTTAGCATTGATCAGAAGGATCTTCGGTCGTTTCTCAAAACAGATACTCCCACGTATAATTAACACCTATATCAGACCAACAATGGAGTATGCTGTTCAAGCATGGTCCCCATGGTTACAAAAGGACATGACCTTGCTGCAACGGGTATAACACCGCGCTACAAAACTGGTGACCGGGCTATACAACAGGCCATACGAGGAGCGGATTGCAACACTAAACCTCTTTGACTTTTCGTACCGTCGTCTCAGGGGTGACTTGATCCTGCTTTTCAATATTCTGCATACAGTGGATCACCCAATCGAACACCTGTTTCATCGGCAAGGAGCACGTGGTATCAGATCGCATGGATACATGTTAATTATTCCACACTCCAGATCAAATTGTCGAAGGTTTTTCTTTGCTGTCAGAGTCTGTTTTCTATGGAACTCCCTGCCCCCACATATCATTTACGCAACAAGCCTGAACATGTTCAAGGCTGAACTTGACAAGTATATGTTGACCAAACCCAACCTTGCACCTGAATACACGTGCTGACTTTCCATGTGTATAAACATTTGTGTTGTTTTTATGAATTCCCTATATTTTTAATCTGTGGTTACTGTAAAGTGTTTACTTTTTGGACCATTAAAACTTTGAATTACTTTGAATTACTTTGAATCTGCTACTTGCTATGCTAAATTACATTCGATGGACTTTAGAGTAGGGGGATAGGAAGAACAGAATTCTCAAATTATTCCGTAACATAGATTTTGAATTTGACACCAATACTAGTTCTGTTAAAAGGTAGACGATTGAGAAATGACAAAATCACAAACAGATTTCCGGCTCAGCTTTCAAGACGCTAATCAAAGTCATTTTTAATGATGCTCACCTCCCAGAAATTACAAACCACCATTCCATTTGATCGCAGAATACAAGATGCATTTTGCATATCGATAAAATGCATCCAACGATTTTTCGAATTAGAAAACTTTATTGACTTCACTTTTCCCCCTTATTGTGTTCATTAAATTTTAAACAATATCCTGTTTAGTTTCAATTTAGACATACTATGACTGTTCCTTTCAATTTAACTAAAATATATGGCATGACCAATCTTGTATGTATAAAGGACGAGGCCCCTAGTAAATATCTAATTTAGAACTGGACCGTTTTCGAAGATTAGACATACATTTGAAGATTGGATAACAGTTGATCTGATTCGATGGTGCGCGGTACGTTGACAATAGGACGCAAGACGAAAATCACCCAAAATTGTTGCACGAAAATTGTCCCAGCTAGTCAACATGGGCCACAGAGTTAAACCTGAAGACGCGTTATTTGCGCAGCTTACGATTCGTGACAAAGTTTCATGAGAACTTAGGTGCGGTATTTTAATGACGGCTGAGGCGAGAGCCATCAATTGATTTAGACTGATCCTTTGCGTACAGAAACGATTATTTTGTTATCTTTCATTAACATAGCCAATATCTAAAACCGATTCAAGCAATAACAAGTTAAATTAGATTTCGTCTAATGCATTATAATGTTCATGTTTCATTTTTTCATGCATGTCACGACCGAAGCGGTTTTTAGGGATAAGCTCGCAATCTCAAAAATACTCTAATGGCTTGCGCCTCATATAGCTTCTGACAACGAAGTCCAGCTCCTGGCCTGCACGCGTGATCCTGTGTGACCGGGCAAATCTGCTTCTACTGACAGGAGGAAGGGCGAAGGCTGCTCAGTGGCGCCTCGAAACTAGCTTGCTTCTCGCAGGTGTACCTCGTAAGTGTATGATGCGGTTCACCTAGAAGAAGATAAAATCTTATCTCAATCCCCTCTGCCTTGTGGCTGCATCCAAACATGGAAAATGCTTCAGATGTCAACCTCAAGAAAAAATCCGTAGCCGGAGTCCCGTTATGCAGTCCGAATTTGTATTTAACTTCGTCCAGTTAACTCCTGCGACGCCATCGTTGTCCAAACGTATCAACTTAGATGTTCCTTAGGTTACAGTGGTGCCGATGAGAGATAACACTTGCCGCACAAGCATCAGATATCTCTCCATATTGAAGTGCCCTGGCATACATCTCAACACAACAATGAAGACAACACTCTATTTTCCTTCCATGGAAGCAGCAAATACCGGATAAATCCTATGGCTCGACTGGCGCAGAGCTTAACGCCTGAGGCTGCTTTCGCCGGTGGGATTGATTTTGAGGTTGCAACGGAGGGCTACCGCCCATTCAAGTTGGACGGACGTCAGCCTTATTGGGTGCTAGGAGATTAGAAATCAACTGAAAGGTTCAAAGTGATTCAAAGTGATTCAAAGTTGTAATGGTCTAAAAAGCATTTAGCTTATCAATAACCATAGGATGGAGTTATGAGGTATATACAATAAAAAAGAAGAACAGGGAAACTCATGTAGTGTAAATCATATCAAAGTTTGGGTTGTCTCTCAAGTGTTTGTCCAAATTAGCTTTAAAAATATCCAGGTTGGCTGAGTGTGTAACAGTGGAGGGGAGGGTGTTCCATGTGAAACTTACACGTACACCATACGAATATCTTCGACAGTTCAGTCTTGAGGTGGGAATAAGCACTGAAAGTTCATGTTTCCGACAGGCACGGGGTGGCGAGCGTGTGAAAAGTTTGGACAAGGGATGGTTAGGGACGTGCATAATATTGTACATCAGTATGAGGTCACCTCTTAGTCGACGACAGCGAAAGTCGAAAAGATTGAGACTCCTCAAACATTCTTCATATGGTTTAGCAGCTAGTCCGGGTACAAGCTTTGTGGTTCGGTGGTAAATACGCTGCAGAAGATTGATGTCTTTCTGAATCCAGGGTGACCAAGCCTGAACAGCGGACTTCATCGCTGGTCTCAGGTAGGTGTTTATGATACGGTGCACCGACTGATAGGAGAATCTGCCGAAAATTCGTCTCAATAACGCCAATACTTGTGACGCCTTTTTGTATGCCGCTTTGCACTGCAGTGAAGTCTTCAGACTTGAACTGGTCCAAACACCCAAATCCTTTTCTTCAGTTGTCCAGACGAGTTGGTGGGACCCAAGAGTGTATTGTAATTAACAGTCTTTCCAATGTTTAACGCCTTGCACTTTTGTAAGTTGAATGGTAGTTTGTTTCTCAAAGTCCAATCGTGCAATGTGTTTAGATCCTTCTGCAAAGTTTCACAGTCATCATTTGTACGTATGCTTCTCCAAAGCTTTATATCGTCTGCAAATAACATTATCTTGCATTTAACACTGTATTTTTTCGTAACAAAGGGAAAAATTACTAAACAACAAATCTCAGCACTGAACGTGGAAACCTGCAAATTCGGGTCCATGCGCCCAGGATTTCATGACGACCGCATGAATATCAAAGGCGTGAGAAAATCAGCTGTGATTGACAATGAACTAAAAAGACTGAAGGTCGACGTGGCTGCCTTGCAAGAAATTACAATGTCGGATTGTCAATGCTCAATCGAGCGTGAAACCAGGGGTTTTCCTGTTCTTACTGACGATGGATTAGCAGTCTCAGCGAAGAGAACAGCTGATGCTCTCGCTCAATTCTATGCTAAAGTTATTAGTCAGTTTAGCGAAG
>JACCGJ010015946.1:0-14948 GCA_013407085.1 Atriophallophorus winterbourni
CCTTCATAAGAAAGTCACTATCCCACCAACTTTATTGGCACACACCACATATGGTTGTTTACAAGATGCATTCGTTCTACCAATTGTTACTGACTGATGCCAATTTCTTCCTCAGTTAAACTTGGATTTCATCTGAAATCAAGTCCCCCATGCATCAGCCAATCCCACCCTCTTCATCACCAACAAAAGCCAGACGCTTACGTCTCCAAGGCACCTGTGATGTGGTCACCCCGACCGGATGCCAGTTGTCAAACAAGACACGAGCACCGATGTTCACGGAAGACTAGTGGTGGTTTATTAGGTGTGACCATGGGTTGTTTACACTTCCACATCTGTCATCAGCAACGCGGGGGGGGCGCAGCTAGACCGATTGCCAAGCGCTTCGAGTCGGTTGGCCAGACCCTCTCTCCCGCTCTTGTGTCGGGAGGAGGTTCATTGAGGTCGTCTTTTGTGCCGGCAACAATCAGGCGCACTTTCGGATAAGTTGACGAACGCCAAGTGTTTACGCAGCAACCCGAATTCGTTTGATGGGAGTATCCGTTTAATCAATAACATGGAACTTGTAGTTATGGTTACGCAGAGGCTTGGATTAGATACCGATGATCATGCAATTATTACGCATGCGATTTTCTGTAATGTGTGATCGATCATGAACTGATAAAAGCTTCCATTCTTTTTTGAGTAAACAGATTAACCACCTCAAAGCTAATTAAGGTTTCCCGGGCAATCACACACACGAAGTACGTGGATCGATGGACAACCGTTAATCACGTGACCTGACAAGATTACCCACCGCGTTGACCTCATCATCTCCACATGCGGGAGTTCGCCCACCTGCGGTGAGGTGCACAATGGCCTGAGTGATGCGGCACGTGTCTAAAGTGATACATTTTCAAGGTCAGCGATCATGTGACGAGGTTGCGCATGAAAAGGTGACCGTAATGGCTGGGAATGGGTTATGATAACCATGTATAATTTTGTTCATAGCTGTCAGCCCCGAACACAGTGGCAAACTTGTTATTGAACAAGATTAACGCAGCAAGCTTATGGATGATTGATCCACACAGTGTAGCCAAGTCAACCGATTGAATCTATTGAAGTTACCGATGTACGAGTGCTCACATCAACACCCCAAAACGCTTTCTGGCTGTTTAGCATCATCACGGTAGTGCAAGGCAGCATTGCCAGGTTTCCAGTGGTAGATGCGGTCCAGCTGGTGGCTCTCGGGAAGCGTTTACCTCCAGAGTTTATGAGAGAAATGTTATTCTTCGCAACCACATAATCTTGTGGATGGATCCCGGTTAAGGAACGAAGTATTCCTCCTCGATCAATCTTGTCTTCGATTATCGGCAGATTGAGAGTATCATCCTCACCGAGAACAACTTAAACGTGCAAACGATCAACCTCTAAGTGGTCTGCATTCCGTAATTCGTAAGCTTTGGCACTATTTCCACTATACCACACTGGGGGCGATTGGAATTGCAGTGAATTCGCTTCAAGGTATAGCAAAGCAGAGATGCTTTCTGAGTTCTGTACGCGGTACCTTCCCGGGATACTTTGATAGAGGTTGGAGGAAAGAATTAGTCATTTTGAGCGATCTGGCCGTGAATGAGGCACCGTAGAATCGTTTGGAAAGGTTTGCAAGACGCGTGCCTGAAGGAATCTTTACGATTCAGACTATATGCGTCTTTGACCGATTACAGGGACTCTCTTGACCCGGGAATTTGCATACTGGATGGGATGACGACAGAGTTTGTAGACTTTGAGGAAGAGATCCTCAGCCCGCGAATCGTCATGGAGCTTCAACTCATCAAGTGTCCATGATGTAGTCAATATCGATCGATAAAGACAAAAATGCACCAAAACATTTCGTTCATGAGAATGTATGGTAGGAAAGCACAAGCCTGATCCAGGTAAAGTGCCGCACAATCAGAGACTGCAGGTGGGCGATATTACTGTCAGGTTGCCCCGGCCTAGACAGATATGAGAATTATAGAATAAAGAATGAGAATGTTCAATCCATCAGAACCCCCACTCCACAACAAACTATCCGTTAAATCGTAAACTTTATTCGCATTGTCCTAGTAACGCCATCGTTCCCGACAACCACCATAACGAACTCTCCAAGGGCAACCTCCGGGGGGTCTGAGTTCCGCCAATACCCATCTGTGAGTCCATTTGAACACGTGGACCCCCGAGTTCTGATTTACGTTCAAATCCCGTGCCCGGGGTGCTACACTCTTGGCGAGAAAAGCAAGCGGAAGGTCAAGCGTCGTTTTGTTTTAATCGACTGACCGACAGATGGCCGATCAACAGCGCATTTCCATAACTCATGCATCCCCTGGCTTTTGTTCCGACACGCTTCTGTTGTGCGCATTCTCAGTTTGGGGTTCGTGATCTGTTACCATGGCGGGGGGGGGCGTTGAGATACTCATCGGAGGGTCAAGCTGTCGGGGTCAACAGACACAAGCTGAAACGCCTCTTCACGATTGGGTGGCGGACGGTATTGTAAGTGAAAAATAGCTGAGTTTACGCAAATTGGAATTTAAATCTAACATCGAGGGATGGGGAAACTGCCGTTGAGAATGGCGAGGGTTACTTTGGACCAGTGTGCAGTTTTCTTCAAGTGGTCAAGCAAGTAGCGAAAGACTTATTTGATAAATTGATTTTTTTTTAAATTCCCCATCAGATCGCTAAGGCCCTTATGGTCAGTAGTGACGGGGTTTCACCACCTGAAAAGGTCACACTCATTGTCCCAACTACTGATGGTACTTGTTTTACTTTCTGCACCATTCAAGCATTGTTTGCCATCTCAATGCATGCAAATGGTGATCTGTGGCTGATGAGTAAAAATGTCTCGAAACCGAATGTGAAGTTAATACGAGCTTCGGGCATGTCCCATTTGCGCTCCAGTCACATTCGCGAAACAGAAATATAAAATCCCAGGACATTGTCCCTACGAGTTAAGAAGAACTCATTCTTGACCACCCACTTTGGAGGCATTGTGTAGAGTGTAATATTCAAGATGGACTAGAACAGAGACGGCTTCTCGGCTGCTGAATGCAGATCATATCGTCAGCGTTCAAATGCTATCGATCGACCAAGTACGTCTTATCACTCTACTGGCGTTTTCGCGACTACGTTGGGTTCTATTTAGCCGTAGAGAAATCAGCCGACGTACAAAGCTGCGCGTCTACAGAGCGGCGATTCGCCCAGTTCTCACTTATGGATGCGAGACGTGGCCTGTGCGGGTGGAGGATATGCGGAAACTAGAGGTTTTCGACCACTGGTGTCTCAGACGCATCCTCAATGTTCGATGGGATGAGCGGGTAACGAATGACGAGGTTCGCCACCGTTGTTTTGATATCCCTCGCCTGAGTTCGATATTGCGGCAACACCGACTGAGATGGTTTGGCCACATCCTGAGACGCTCAGACGCTGAACTAACCAGGATGACACTATCGCCGACACCCTGCGCAGAATGGCGTTGTCGTAGCGGAGGACAAGTGAAGACTTGGCTCGCCACCGTGAGATCGGATGTGGAGCTGCTTGGTCTACGATCGGTTTACGGATGGCTTAGAATCTGCGCGGATCTCGCTTCTAACCGCCGAGCGTGGGTGGCTGCAATCCGTAAAGTCAAGGAAGCCGACTCATCCTCCAGGAGGAGATAGTCGCACAAAAGTAAAGTAAGTAAGTACTGGCGAAATTGTTCCTTCTGGATTGGACTGTTTACTCATCCGACATGATATGGATCATGAGGTTGTCGTGGGTTTTGCGGTGTACATTCGAAGGTCGACATCGAACGAAGGCGGCCAACATGAACAACGAAGACAAACCATGGTATATGGAGATGTACGATATCAGATAATACAATTCGCGGCAAAATGCTGATCTCAATTGTTCAAAAATAGCAGCCTTTTAGAACAGTTACACTGAATCGACTGTATACAAGTGACTGTCGATTAATATACGTTTTTATAGGCAACATCATGTGTTTCAACCAAGAGTTTGATCAGGATTGACGGTTCATTGAATCTAGGCGAAGCGTATTGGAATTACCCCTGAGAATAAAATCCACCATTCGTTCACAGAAAGGAAAAACGTTGCTTTAAGACGGTTTGTAAAATGTCTCCATGGAAAACCAAACTTCCACGTGAACTGAGTTTGCTTCGACGTCTGACAATCACAAACTCTCTCGAAAGACGTGCAGACAAAATTTCATGAGAACCATGTAATAGATTCTGCGGAATACGATGCAAAGTACAGCTAGAAATCAATTTGGTTCTAATGCCAAGTGGGCAAAGAAGAAATGGCCAAAAATAAAGCCCAAATGCTTCAGCGAGTGTAGTTTAAAGATTCAATTCAATTTAATTCAATTTTAATGGTCTAAACACCACACAATAATATGGGAACAACGAATAATATAACAAGCAAAAATGGGATTCAGTTGCTCACTGAGCAACTCAAGAATCAGGTAAAAATCCAAAGGGCAGAAATTGTTTTCCATTGGTGGGATGACAAATGTAGATGCATGGTATTAAGATGTATAGTTTTCTTCGATGCACGGGTTTAGGGTCAAAAAGGCATCAAGACTTCTCTTGAAAATCTGCTGATTTGGTGAGTTTACAACATAATCTGGTAGCTTGTTCCAAGTTAAACAAACTCGCACGGCAAAAAATGTCGTCTATATTTGAGTCGCCAGGGAGGGACAGTTAGAATCACTGTTAACTTGTCCGAAATAATGTCTCCTGGATACTTGATAAGTTCCGCTCAAAGTCACTAGGAGTTATGGTTAAAATGTTGTCGTCTGGAATTGCAGAGACATAAAGAAAACACGGTAAAAAGGGGCGCCGGCAATCAATATGTGAACTTGATATGTAGATGGATAGGGTATTTCGGCCGCAGAATTTGTTGTTTATATTTGCGATAATATCTTGTGGACAACGTTAGTTGCTTATATTTGTGACTACTCGTCCGTGCCAAGCCCATCGAACTATTCACAAAGTTGATCACGACGGTCCACAATGGAAGCACTGGACTCGGGTTTCGCTCTTATTTGAGCTCATCAGCAGTGCATATCCTCCGCCTCGGGTGGGACTCGAACCCCCGACCATCACCATTGCAGTCCCATGCCTTAACGACCTGGGCTACCGTTCACCGTTTGACCGATCGCAATTAAGCGTTTATGAACTGTTCTCCAGACTGGCACATTTGAGCAGCTTTGTTTGCCCGACCAGTTCAGAAGGAGCCAGCAACATCTGTTGTGGTCGCCCAACGGAACAGATCTTCGTGTCAGGTCTTCTCATCGGATACAGTGTAAGCTAACACTGATTAGATCTGATGGGTATTTCGTCCGCGCGTCAGTTTCTCGCTACAATTGTGAAACAAATGTCTCGGTGTGGTGTCCTTCTGTGGACACAACCTCTGTGTCGAAGAGGGTTCACGCAATTACCAGAGTTGCCGATAATCACGTCGAGATGGAATATGCTGTAGGTGAGCGAAGATGGATCCCCAATGTTCAAAACAGCATTGTTCTCCTTGCATGCATGTTCTACTTGATCTAGCATATAAAGCATGCGAAAAAAGATGAGCTTAAAAGATTGGACAATGATGAAGATAAGATTCGACAGTCAAATTCCGAGGCGCCCGCAACGATATAAACCCGGATCCAGGAATGTTTGTGTTCATTTCACGCATATTCATCAAAATAATTTTCCCATCCTTGTGAGATTTCGTTTGTTCATTTAAATTTGTTCATTCCAACGATGACCTTCAGGCAACTATTTGCAGGTGTTTCAAAACTATTCGTTTATTTTACTTATGAGTAGCCAAATACTAATAAATAAAGGTTTGTCAAACAGCTTTTAATGATTCCATGTATGGGTTTGGTGTGACCGGCTATCGATAGTAAAAGTCGCTACAATTTTCAAAGTGTTGGAAATGTTCTGTTTGTAGACGACTTATCCAACCAATCAAATTGTTAGACGGTATCCAGGAGTTCAAACTTCATTTAAATGTTGAAGTTGTCTACTCTCGGCAGTTTAGTGATCTCTTTTGCATAAAAAATGTTCAAATTCATCGTTGGTGACTCGATTCTCATTCTACCTGAAATTCTACTCAATTGTAGAGAATAGAGTTAGGCTAGACCATCCGGTAACCATTTTGGTTGCCTTATGATAAATCCTCTCTAGTAGCGAGATGTATTTTTATAAACCTGGTGCCCATGCTTGTGGTGATTAGTCCACGACTGAGTGTATGCATGTATTGAGTACATTTGGAAATGAGTCCGGCAGGGTAGGTCAGGACATTTGTCTGAGTAAGCCAGGTGCACTGCATGCGTGCTTCTAGACGGCCTCGCACAGCTGACTGTATTTCAAACTTCTGAGGTCTTCCTTTGATTGTACTGCGCTCAAGTGTTTACCTGCGATTTGTGTATGAGAATGGAAAGAGTATATATTTATGGCTAAAGTCACAATCGATCAATGAGCGGTATATGACGTTCGGTTTCGCGGTTGTTGCCGCTCATCAGGTATGCATATCCGTGACCCGAAAAATTCGAATGTCGTTCGTTGTCTGGCTTTCCGGTAGTTTGAAAAATGGTCTACAATGCAAAGCCGTTTACAAAAGCGCGTCTCGGCCGCTCGGCATGTTACGGCGGATATTTGGACGTTTTTCCCCGGGGTGTTGTCCTCTCATGATGGATACATATATACACCCAGTTTTAGACTATGCCGCACAAGCTTGGACACCATGGCTCCAAAAAGACATCTTACTTCTGGATCGCATATATCAGAGAGCTTCTCTGCTTGTCATTGGACTCGAAAACACCCCATTCGCCGGGCGACTCAGACGACTGGAAATGAGGACACTTGCACAAAGGAGAATGCGAGGTGATCTCATCCTCGCATACAAATTACTCACTACTGTTTCCCACCCCCTCCATATATTATTCCACCTTCGAACTTCCAGCAACAGCTGGGCAAGGTTGCAAGTTGGAAAATACAACATTCCAAACGGAACTGCCGCAGGTATTTTTATTCGCGTACGTGTGTGCTTTGCTTGGAAGTCCCTATGCCATTGAGTATGCTCAAACAGTGTATCTATAATCAATCAAAACTTACGATAATAAGAAGAGCCATCCGAATTTTGGCCCAAACTACTTAATAAACTATCATAGTACCTTGATTTGATTTTATATTTATAGCACAAATACATTTGTACCTATTGTCCACTCTATGGATTATTGCTAACTAATTGCTTTTTCAACCAGAAATCGTGATCTGAATATAAAGTGAAGATACATTCAAGACAGTCACGGTGGTGTATGGACACATTAAGCGAAATCGGGAAGGGCTTTCCAATCGGTGAGATCTAGAATGTTTCTTTTGGATCAGTATGCCAAGATCTCGGTTTTTGAAACAAAGGACTACCAGTCCACCAGTGGTCAAATCGTTCTTTTGAAGGAAGGTTGAAAAGTGTATATTCATTCCAATGTTAAACAGCGTTCGTACAGAGAACCAGGCTATTCAAATACACGCCCCTATAGTGATTCCTGTTCAAGCAGTCAAGGCGATTATGGATGACCAAAGTGATGTGTTGCTCACATCCTCCGAAATTACACTCCACTACCGGTTTCTGGCAGTTTGCCGTCATCAGGTGCAGACAGTAAGATTAGGTTCAGTGGGCCTTGAATTTGTGGTATAATGGTCAATAAAGGGTATACTTGTATGTCACAGTTCAATAGGGTTCGTTCAAAGAACCTCGATGTTCAGATGAAGAATCACAAAGTGATTCATGGTCAAGCACTCGAGGCGCTTATAAACGACCAATATATTGTGGCGCTCACATCCCCATCCCTTAAACTCCACTACCGGTTTCAGGCTGTTGGCCGTCATCGGGTGGAGACAGTAAGATTAGGTTCAGTGAGCCTTGAAACAGTTATACTTGTATGCCACTGTTTAACAGAGTTGGTAGAATGAACCACGATGTTGAAACACAGAATCACTCAGTGATTCTGGGTCAAACGGTTTAGACGTAAACCAAAAACGTAAATTTTCGTTAACTTCTCAGAACAATTCCACCATCGATAAAACTAGGTACCATTAATGACAACCGTTTATAAATAGGAAACATATTATCGCGCAAACAAGATCCCTTTCCTTTACAACGTAATTTTTCCATATTTGGGATTTTGTTCCCCTTAATATTTACACCACCTTGCTGGTGATTTCAACGGATTTCCGTCAATTCAAAACAATCCCCAAATAACAAAATCAATCGGAGGGGATATCCCCCATTTTTGCAACAATATATTCAGATTGTGAAGAGGAGGATGTCTAATCTGAAAGCACGAAGCAGCCAGCCTATCAATGACGTCATAACGGAAGTCGACTTGACCGGACTCAGCTTACCCACCCCCCTTCACTCACTTTTTGTGATTATCGTTCATCGCCGGAACACGTGTCACATTGCTGACAAGATTACCGCGTTTAAGCAGGCAGGGGAAGGGGGATGGTTTAACAAAAGAAAGCGATAAAACCTGCCAAAGCGATAAGGCATCATCACAAGTCACGAGTCAATCGATACGATTGATGTGTTATCGATCTGCCTGTTGAAACAATGCCCCAGGTTGATTGCTAATCAGGGTGATGGTACGTGATTCACCAACAGTAGCTCAGGGTTCTGTCATTGGAAGGTTCAACAAAATATCAACGTCAACATTATAAAGAATAATAACCGTTGCTATATTTGCTATGTCGATATGCTGTAGCAGTGCTATGTTCAGAACCCGACGAGCAGACATCAGTTATAGCCCATTCATGCGTATAAAATGGAAAATGACCTACTCTATGGAGAGCGGAAATAATGAGAGTCGACCACTGGTTAGACTACAGTTGCGGTACAAAAAATCGTTTGCAAAACAGATATGAAAGCACTATACATTTACTCTAAGAGTTGCAAAAGGCTTGCTCTTGATCGCTCACTGAGGATGGTCATTTTAATTTAGGGATACGCAGATAATGCTCTCGGGCGCCGAAAGTAGATCAAGCAGACGGTGTACAACTGACGCCGATCGAGAGATTGCTGCCTATCGTGTTAAGCGCTGCGGGAGAGATTGTTCCAGCTGAATTAGTCAGTTTAGTCATCGGAAGTGTCCTCGTGATGTACATCCATACTCGACATCAACCGAAGGAGGCCAAACAGCCTCATCCACGGCAATAAGTAACGTCATCCGGTGTTTCTTGTTGAGCTGATTGATTTCACCGGTCTCAAATGTCTGAGCCGTGAGTACCAAATCATCAATAGTTTGAGCAAACGTTGCGGGGGTTTGAAATAGCTTCTTTGTAAGTTCATGCTACAAACGCTTGCAAGAACCATCGATGAAAGATGCTAAACAAGCGGGGTCTCCAAGGTTACCCATGGCTACGATGCCGATCAATGAATTAAACTGTCGACAAATTACTGGGAACACTAGAACACCATGTGATCAAAATCCTTTTGGCTGGGGTAATTGTAGTAATCTGCTGCTGTCGTTAGTGTCCTAGCGTTCATGGACTTCTGGGCATGACTGCGATCTGTCAACAGAACACGCAGTTCTTTATGTCCCACGAGGATTCACTGTGAACCATCATCAGGCCACTAGGGAATCAGTGATGTATGCATGATATCATCCATTACTGTGGACACATACACCGAGGTCTTTCACGGTCCGTGCAATGTATAAATTACTAACGGGGCAATAGTTTCGCTCTGCGCATGGAATGCAGTCATCACATGTCGCATTATTGATTTTTCCCGTTTGAATTAACACGGCAGTTGTGCATGCGAACAATACACTCGGCTGTCTGAGAGTCATTGTTATGACCTCACGTGGAGATTGGGGTTTACCCTGTCAGCATTGGACAACCGAAGGTGGGTAATACTGTACACTCTCGCATTTTAACGTCTTGCTAACTTTCCGCAACTATTTATAAAGCAGGATTGGCGCTCAACATGTCTCTGGTCCCAAGAAGAGAAAACCAGAGTATGAATGAGGTTACAACACTATTACCGATCGTACCGGTTTCTTCCGTGTAAACTGCCTGAGCTCGTGATTATCCCAGTTTTCATCGCGATATGTTTGTGACTTGGAGTTATACACATTTCTTCAAATCGATCATAGGGCATGCAATCTCCAGAGGTCTACGACCACAGATATACTCTCACACTGCCGTTCGGATGCGATGAATCAGAACCCCCCTTCGCACACCGTTTACATTCAACCGCGAAGACTGTACTGGTTTGTCCACGTTCTCTGAACGACAAACTCAGCGCTCACTGAAATTTTCCTTGACCCTTGCGTCTCAAGGTTGAAATGCATCAACTTCCCAGCAATATCCACATACAAACACTTGCCTAAAGATTATACTGTGCATGGAACAGACGCTATTTTTGCTGTCCGTCTTCCGCATGGTTTCACGAGATGATAATTACATCTGTTATGCATGTTACCTCATGTGGTACAGCTCAAACCTTATCTTTCGCTCTTCAATGTCTATACGTCAACACGTTGCAAACAGGTCACTATCTGGATGCATTCAGTCTTCCACGCCCAACGATGGCAATCTCACAAGATTAAATTTCCCGTGAGCTTCCTCAGTGCACCACACGTTTTCATGTCTTTGTGACGCCTTTTTCAAGATTGCATTTTTCAACACAATGCACGGATGTGCATTAGTCTAGGACATCTGTACAACGCAACGCAATATTGTATTGATTTGTCGGCGGTAACGAGCGGTATGTGGAAAGACGCTGGAGTCTCACTGCCATTTCAGTTTTCATTCTCATATCTGTCTGGCCCTGGGCAAGATTACCGCATCATAGTCTACGCGCAGTCTCTGACTGTGTCTGGTGCCCAGGATGGTAATTTCATGCATACAGTTCGGTAGACAAATGAACACCGCCATAGAAATTGTGATTGCTCTAGCTATCCATTGAACGTGAAGCATTCAAAATAAGTTACACTTGTGATAATTGCACCCTCAAGTGTTTCTCATCCCAACCATGACGACAAGTTCCATGTTATTGATTAAACGGATACTTCCATCAAACGAATTCGGGTTGCTGCGTAAACACTTGGCGTTCGTCAACTTATCCGAAAGTGCGCCTGATTGTTGCCGACACAAAAGACGACCTCAGTGAACCTCCTCCCAACATAAGAGCGGGAGAGAGGGTCTGGCCAACCGACTCGAAGCGCTTAGCAATCGGTCTAGCTGCGCCCCCCGCCCCGTTGCTGATGACAGATGTGGAAGTGTAAACAAGCCATGGTCACACCTAATAAACCACCACTAGTCTTCCGTCACCATCGGTGCTCGTGTCTTGTTTGACAACTGGCATCCGGTCGGGGTGACCACATCACAGGTGCCTTGGAGACGTAAGCGTCTGGCTTTTGTGGGTGATGATGCAGTGGGATTGGCTGATGTATGTCGGATCTGATTTCAGATGAAATCCAAGTTTAACTGTGAAAGAAATTGGCATCAGACAGTAACAATTGACAGAACGAACGCATCTTGTAAACAACCAGATGTGGTGTGTGCCAATAAAGTTGGTGGGATAGTGACTTTCTTATGAAGGTAGAGACAAATCAAGAAAGGTGAAACGGATTCGAAGGCTGAGTAGATGAATGAATGTATGGATAGATGAATATCCTTTTTGTCTTTACGATGGAGACTGTATCAGTTTGCCGTGGTAACTGCACCTGATTGATTCAATCATGTTCTACCACAAATGCACATCACCTGGCACTTCCGTTGTTTCGTCGACTAAACTTTGGTGACGTCTTCTTTACCGGACTTTGACCAGACAAATACACAAATCCAAGCACCACGCACACCAGACTGTGTTTATCTTCTCCTCCTCCTGTCTTCATGTGTATTACCAATCTTATCGCGGTGTATACACGCCACGTTCAAGCAACAAGCGCAGTGTCCTCTGACAATTATCGATCGTGTACTTCGGCCTGTGCATAAAATTGACCGGCCATCTTTTAAAGTGTTTACTACAGAAGCTGTTTCATTTCCGGTCCCAAGCGGAACGTGGACATTTGAACGCACGCAAGTGATACGCAGGTATGGACCTTGGAGTATTGATCGATTGATCGATCGATTGATGGATGGATGGATGCGAGTGAGCGGTAATCATTGATTGGCTCGTAGTCAGAAAGAAATCGATAAGTGATACCGGGATACGAGGTATTATAGTGTGAATATGTTGACAGTTTAATCTGGTACATTTAGCTAAACGATGAGGATTATTTACAAACGAATTCTGTGTGAGAGGTATGGAGGTGAGTAGTTCATTAGCGAAGAGTGTTTCGAACGATATGCAGAACGTCACCCTTCGGCATGCAGCGGTAAAATGGACCGACAAAGGCAATTGCGAAGCGTAATATTTCCGGTTTCGTGAAGATGGAATTGGAACCATTCGAGCGACTACACTCTCTGAAGTATGAGAAAATGGATATCGTCAGCCGCTATCGAACGATATGAAATTGTCGGTCAGACGAAATTTGTGAGACAGACATGTTTCAGCTCCGTGATGTGGTGACTTCATTTGCCTCTATAAGATGAGCTTGTGTTTTGTTATTTGGCTTGAGTGTAGTAAACGCGTTAACCTATCGTCTTTTCTTGCGTTGTTTGATTCTTGTATGAACTCGATGAGCGTTGGACAGGTTGACCTCAGGGATGATTTGGGATGTAATCTTCAAGTGGCTGTGAAAAGCGGGAGGGGGACACGGTAATTGTTGGGTGGATGACCCGAATTTAATTGATGGAGGTCAAATGTTCGACAGCCGTCACTTCCGGTCTCTCTCTTACCCCTTAAAATAGCGCAATGGTATGATTCGAGGATTTATCGTTAAAAAGTTAATACTGTTAAAAAACCACAGGATTACGGGATGAATGAAAATGTGAGAGATATAATAGTATACATGAAATAGCGTATATCAAATGCATTCGTTTGTATATACAATTCCTTATCGCTTTAAATATCGCCATGCGTCCATCACGTGTTGGGGTAGAGAATTCCAAAGAAAATGGGAAAAGAAATGGGGAAAATGGCGTTGACAATCAATAACTTTGGAAGTAAAGGGATAAGGTATGTCCGCGTGTCACTTTCTCATCACACTTCAAACAAGGGTCTTAATGATGTCATTCGGTAGACATTGTGGATAAGAATAATAACGGACCGTATCCTCCTAGACCCAAATGTTGCAATCTTTCGGTGTACAGAACATTGCGAAGACCTTCATTAACTTTGTTGCTCTGTGATAGATTGTATCAAAGAGAGCAATATCTTTTCGCAGCCAAGGAGCCCAGACCTCTACCGCATACTCCATCGTAGGGCGAAGGTAGACGTTCATTATCCTTGGTAAAGTTACCAGAGAGAATCTTCCAAATATTCTTCGAAAGATACCTAACAGGTACAAACATGGGATCGATTTACCGCTGTCCACGTTCAAAAACAACACAGAACTCCCTGTTTCAACATCATGGGCTGGTTGGATTTAAGGTAATGTTATCACACCATCTTTCTTTCTTCTGTCTTATGTTCTGCTATTTGCTACATCATCTGTTTTGTAGTTGAACCAAAAGCCATCATTAACAATAGAAGCTATCGTGAAACCAGACTTGCCGCCTTTTATTGATCCGTTGAATTTCAAATATTGTCGACCTCTGCCTGTCATCATCTGACCCAGTCGCCCCACGTGTCTAGTTGATTTTCTGCAACACCAAGGGATCTCTGACGGATGACCAAACGAGACAAACCTCATCATCATCATTATCACAATCAGCAATGTCAGCTTGACACGGAAATCGTAGCATTACCGTGTGATATATCGTTTGTTTGCCGCGCTTATCGCAGCTATACACTGCGTGCGTCACGCTTCAACTGGCTTTTGTTTACCACCGGGAAAGCGATCGATTTGACGTTGAAATCAGTCACGTGGCATTTGACAGGATAAAATAATCGATCGTCGTGTTTCGTCCAGTGAGGTATGTTCAGTGATTACAAGTCCCTAGAACGGGGGATGGACTGAATTGAAATCGCACTCCCTTTATGAAGGTTTGTGAAATGATCTTTATAGTAGCAATTCGGGTTAAAGTGACAGTAATATTGATTTGGGGTTCCTGTTATTACTAATGCCGTTGTTGACAATTATACTGCGATTGTTGTTATTAAGATTGCGTGATCTAGCTCGCCATTCTCAACAGCAGTTTCCCCATCCCTCGACGTTAGATTTGATTTCCAATTTGCGTAAACTCAGCCATTTTTCGCTTACAATGCCGTCCGCTACCCCATCGTGAAGAGGCGTTTCAGCTTGTGTTTCTTGACCCCGACAGCTTGACCTTCCGATGAGTATCTCAACGCCCTCCCCCCATGGTAACAGATCACGAACCCCTAAACTGAGAATGCGCACAACGGAAGTGCGTCGGAACAAAAGCCATGAGTTATTGAAATGCGCTGTTGATCGGCCATCTGTCGGTCAGTCGATTAAAACAAAACGACGCTTGACCTTCCGCTTGGTTTTCGCGCCAAGAGTGTAGCACCCTGGGCACGCGACTTGAACGTAAATCAGAACTCGGGGGTCCACGTGTTCAAATGGACTCACAGATGGGTATTGGCGAAACTCAGACCCCCCCGAAGATTGCCCTTGGTGAGTTCATTATGGTGATTGTCGGGAACGAAGGCTTTACTAGGAATATGCAAATAAAGTTTACGGTTTAACGGATAGTTTGTTGTGGGGTGGAGTTCCGATGGATAAAACTTTCTCAGGGATGAAATTCTTTGATGCATTTGTTGACGTGCATTGATCGATACTTATCAATTCCTGATTAGATTATGCGTTGACATTCCAAAACGATTCAAAGACTAAGGATCTCTCCCACAAAGCCGATACAATCTTTCGT
>JACCGJ010015947.1:0-13222 GCA_013407085.1 Atriophallophorus winterbourni
TATATAATCGGAAATTTGGAAACTAAGATTGCTTAACGAGTAGAGACTATCAAATGCATGGCTCACGAATGATGCCTTATAGATAAAGTCAGGCAAGTGAGTCCATCAAATTCTGATGTAGGGAATTCTAGAGATGTGAAAATGTATCTCATTATGTGGTTCGTTTTGTGAGCAGTAATTAACACCGACTCTCAAGCGTCACTTCACTGAGTTTGCCTGGTTTCTTTTGACACGGAATCTAAACAAATAACCTGTCTTAGACTGTAAATGCGAAGGACGTAGAAAGCGAAATTGTTTGGCCATTCATAAGCTACGCATGCTCACTTCTGGAAAAGATTGAGCAGTAAACACCTAACGAACAAAAACCTCACTAATTTGTAATTAATAAATTAAAGGATTTTGTACAACTACAGTTGTATAGCTGAAAATATCGAAATTCAATATTCAGAGAATTGAGCCATGAAATATGTTTGACAATCTTTATAGCGGAATCAATTGTGAATATTTTTAATTATAATGCTTTCTGGATTTTAACGTGGAATATGTTTTGTAGGTCGCAAAATGTTTTTCATCTTTTGGTTTCGTACTCAAGTCGTTGGTCACTAATGTCCTCAACAGAACTAGTTTGGCTTGAAAATGAATTTAAAAACTAGTATAATTATATTCATATATTTTATAATATTCTTATGAAATAAATGCAGAGGAATTACAAAACATATCCATTTGATATCGCTCAATCATTTCCATAAAGCATGTTATTCGTAGATTGAAACTAAAATAATAAATAATAAATAAAATAACCTCTACCATGTACCGCTTTTTCGAATTATTCATCTAAAAAAATTCAGCGAAAGAAATGAATTTTCCATGCTGCTCAGACAGAGCAATCATTTTGTCGATGAACAAACTCAGATGCACGTTGCACCGAAAAACTCGGTCTGTAATTATACCATGGAGCTGTCGGTTTGCTCAAGAACAATTTTCGTTACAGCCTAGACGCGACCCGGTCGGGTTGGGTGGGGAATGAAGAAAATGGTTCACGAAATAATATTGAAATATATACCGAGTGCCGAACGTGATATGCAGAAAATGAATCACAGTTGGTCGGAAAACTTAATGCAACCAACCGGTGTTTGAACGAAGAATAGTTGGTTGTGATAATGTTTCAATGTTTGTTTGAATGAATTTGAATCACGATACAAATATTTCGCAAATTATCAAATAAATTCGAACATACGTACATCTGTTTTTTGTGAACTATTATGATAATGTTTTATAAATGTAAACTAGTGCTAAATGGAATTAGTGGTTTTGCCCTATTGGTTATTCAAGAGATTTAAAGCGAATTTATTTATGGAAACACTTTGGAAATTCATTCAAATCTTCAATGTATTAACTAGACTTCTCTATCTGAAAAGTTCAAGTATTCAACTCGTTCAAGAAACGCAATCTTAACTTTGTGTGTGTATGTATTACCGTTCCTCAGTAAACGACATTGACGTAGGTACAACATAACAAGCACAAACAACGAGCTGCGTAATATTACAGTCCAAATCAGATGTAACAATCACCCATAACAATATGCAGCACCTTGTCGATCAGATGTGTTTGCCTGGTGTCTGTGAGATCGTTCGTTAAAAAAGACCGGACTTTGTCAACTCCATCATAGGCGAAAGCGTTGTCATTAAAGCATGCAAATGGAAGCTTCTTTCTTTCAATTAGTTGCATTTATAAATTTATATATTGAAAATCACGACAGGTACCTAGTTGTTGTTGCTTTTGGCCTCCTTCGGTCGATGTCGACCATGGATGTACATCACAATCGCATGAATGTTCATGTTCTACAGCTTTGGGAATGACTAAACAGTCCGATTCGGGAGGAACAATCTCTCCCGCAGTGCTGGCAACGAAATTCAGAACTCGGTTGTATTGCATCAGTTGCACGCTGGCGGCGAGATCTGCGTTCAACAGCCAAGAGCCGTATCTGCTCCTTTCCAGCTTGCAGACGACGCTTTACACAATGCCTCCAATGTGACCGGTCAAGAGCAAGTTCTTCCCAACTCGCGGGGTCAATGCCAAGAGCTTTCATATCTCTTTTTCCTAATTGTGAGTCACAATAGAGTAGATATTTCGGAATACGACGATTTTCCATTCTGTAGACATGACCAAGCCAACGCAGGCGGCGCTGTCGTATCAAGGCACAGGTACATAGTACATCCGTAATTAACTCATTCTCGTATTTCATGCAATTGCAGGCACTTGACAGCATTTATCGTGAAACTGGTTTGCTTTGAGAGGTGAAACTCGTAGGTCCATGATGAAGATTAACCATAGCAGTGATTAAACATTTTTTGACATACATACTACTCTGTGGCTACATCAATTCATTGAAAAGGTTGCACGTTTATCATTGTAGAAAATTTACGAGTCAGCGTAGCATCCGGCACTTTGTAAACGTAATCGTATGCATCCGAGCATTTCCAATAACGTCCAAGTTGTTCTTATGGTTTTCAGGGTGTTGTGGAAATGAAGCTTCCTTTGCATGCGCAACAGGTAAAGTGATATACTAAAATGATCTTGCTTACGTATAAATGTAATAATCAAAATTTTCACATTTATTTATTGTAATGCAATAAATCTGAAATTTGTAAATTAAAATCCAGCTTGCCGCGGGTGTATAAAGCTTAATATTAATTACTCTTCATGTAAGATAGTCAAAATAATTGAGGAAAATATTTTCCCTAGCAAGTCATTAAGTCCCATAACATCGGCTCTGAACTCTGTTTTCAGTGCCATATCCTCATCTGTAATGATCCCTTAGCTTGAATGATTATTCGGTTTTCACTATACATTTTCCGACTATGGTCGTTATCGATTTTCTTCCCGAGAGTGGTTGGCAATCTGGATGGTGTAAATTTTACGAAAACGTGAAACCCTCGCACGTATCGAGCGATGAATCTTCCGATTAAAAAGCGTATTTCACTGTGGCCAACCTAGAGGCACAAATTCTGTGCGATTCATGACCAAATCGTGAAAGCGCTTGCAACGCGATAAACGCTAGGAAATTCATCAATCGAAAATCACTTTGCCTTTCTCCATAAATATTAAACACCGAACCACGAAGTTTGTACCCGGACTAGCTGCTAAACCATATGTGGAACGTTTGAGGAGTCTCAATCTTTTCGACTTTCGCTGTCGTCGACTAAGAGGTGACCTCATAAAACTACAATATTATGCACGTGCCTAACCATCCCTTGTCCAAACTTTTCACACGCTCGCCACCCCGTGCCAGTAGGAAACATGAACTTACAGTGCTTATTCCCACTTCAAGACTGAACTGTGGAGGTTATTCGTATGCTGTACGTGTAAGCTTCACATGGAACACCCTCCCCTCCACTGTTACACACTCAGCCAACCTGGATATTTTTAAAGTTAATTTGGACAAATACTTGAGACACAACCCAAATTTTGATACGATTTACACTACATGAGTTTTCCTGCTCTTCTTCTTTTTTATTGTATATACCTCATAACTCCATCCTATGGTTATTGTTAGGCTAAATGCTTTTTAGATCATTACAACTTTGAATCACATTTATTTGAAATCTATTACAAAAGTTTACAGAGTGAAATTTTAAGAATTAAATATCGTGAAATATATTTGAAAAATATTATAATACAACTAATAATAAACTATCTTAGTTCATTGATTCTGATATTATTTATACATATATACATTTGTACCTATCGTTCGACTCTATGGTTATTGTAAAGTTAATTGCTTTTTCAACCATACATCTTGAATGCAATGTTATTTTACTCCACTATTTTATGCCGAATTATTTTATCTTCTTTTAGGAAGAGACTTACATGTTTTTCACGTGGGATTCAAAACGTAATATTCTTTCAACATTTATATACAAATTTTGGAAAAATTCGGCACGCGCATTGCAATTCGATTGGTCAAATGTTTCATGAGACTCGGTTAAGTTTTAGAGACTAGGTGAATAGCAACTTGAATGTGTGTGACTTTCGCCGAGGATAAAACTACCGCCAAAATTGATATAAACAGAACAAAATACACAATAATGGCTTCGAAGAAACGTTATTTTTAATTTTGTTATGTTTAAGCAGATAATCTGACCACATTTTTCAAACGGCAACAATATTCGAGCTTGGAATGCGCTTTGGATACATTTTTTATTAATTTTGTTGAATACTTTCAGATAATAACATAATAAAGGTGGAAAATGATTTCTTTCCATTGCAGGATGATTGGAACCAAAGTGAATATAATAATAAAAGTGAAATGAGCCATTCGATAATGAACCTAATAGTGGAAATAATTTGAACTCAATTCCTCATGTTCAATCTGCATCAGATCGTACGCTGAATATGACTTTTCGCGTATTACAGTCTGTATCACACGCTCGAGAATCGGTCCTAATGATGACCGTATTTATGAGAAATCAAATTACCACTGTATGGTTACGAGTTGTTTGTTGGTAACCTTTAATTTCTGACACAGTATCGTCGTCAGACCACTGACGTTTATACATAGAGTGTTAGACAAATTTCCAGATCAATCCTAAGCTGGATAAGAACCGCTAAGCAATGGCACTTAGATTGAAACCAGTTACCACACTTCCATGCTTGTAATGGTTGTGTGCAGGTTTAATCAAAGGCAATTGATTGATAATCCTTCTCGCCAACCATTGAAGAGTACTAGAAGTCAATCACTTGAATGTCCATCAAATTTAGAACCGAAAGTCAAGTTGCCAACCTGTCCATCTCATTCATCACATTGTGAATATCTGTCACAAAGAAACATTGTGGTTAAGCCTCACATCTAGTTGCAAACATTAATATATTTGTCAAAGATGCGTTTTGCACGCAACAGGTATCTACCCTAATAATGTCAAAACCAAAACAATGAGGTTTCAATTGGAAGAAATTCAAAAAAAGTACAAGTAAATGATAATGAGCAGTTATGAGGTTTATACATATTGATAAACATAAATGCTTCATAAGAAATTAAAAAGCGTGGTTAATATTAACCTGATAAGCAATAGAGTTTATTCAAGTTGTGCTAGTAGGCCACTGTTAGATAAGGCTGGTACGACCAACCAGTACAATCACATGAGCCCACACTCATGTAGACCGGGTTTAAACCCATGACCATGAAAGAAAAAACTCGTTTGCATGCATTTCCATCATACACACAGCCCTAATTAATGAGTGCAAACAGCACGAAACCGGTCGTGGGGTGTGTGTGATGGAAATGCATGCAAATGAGCTTTTATATTCATGGTCATGGGTTTTAAAACCAGTCTACATGAGTGTGGGCTCATGTGAGTGAACAGGTTGGTCGTATCAGCCATATCCAAAAGTGGCATAAAAGCACAACTTGTTTACCACTCTTTCACTGTTTGAAGGGCATGCGGATCCTGATCTTACAAATGGACCTTTGTGAAACTTATTTTATCATTAAGTACCCATATGTAACTGCACAAAAATTCGAATAACAAAACGAAGCGACCACCAATTCGTGATGTACCATGATACTGCATTTACACCACAGCCGTTAACTCAAATTTCTAAGCCGAAAGTGAATATGAAGAATGCCCTGAGCCATTTTGCTATCGAAGTGATTAACGAAGGTCGACTGTATAGAGCTGGTTTCGAACAGGCGTACGAACAGAAACTGATCGCGAAATGTGAATACCGGTAATGTAAATACTTTGAGAATGATTCAAGTATATTTTTCAAATATTTGGATTTATTAATCCGAAACGGTTTAAACATTTTCCGTTACATCCTGGGCTGGTAATGAGACGTTGTACGGAACGCTGCATTTCAAAACAAAATGGAGAAAAATCAGACAAAGTGAATTATTGGATTCTTTCGCTTTCCGAATCAATTTTGTTCGCAATCAATCTCGATGGAACAGACAGACCACGTCAATTATGTTAAACAGTTCAATCGTTCGGACGGGGAGTTTATTTCATCAAAGTGCAGATAAAAAAATGTGTTGTCATTCACAAATGTTGATGTAATTCTTCCGACAATAATAGTTCGAGCATTTACCACCTCCTTAAGAAACGCATATAAATAATGTTTATCTTCATTATAAACATCTAGATATAATAAGTTTGAAACAAAGTAATTCTCAAATGCTCATTTGTATGCAATTCCATCACAAACACATACACCACACGACCGCTTTCGTGTTGTTTGCACTCATCATGTATGGACGTAGGATGAGGATCCGCATGTGATTGAAAAAGTGGAAGAATAGAAAACAATTGAGCTTGTATGCCTGTGTTGAATATGGTTGGTGCTCAAACACATGTAGATAAATTTCAAGCTCATGACCATGAACAAAAATGCTCATTTTTTGTATACTTTTGCCAACATGTTATCGGACTGGTTGGTCATATCAACCATATTCAACAGTGGCAAGTGAAATTTTTTAGCATTCTTTCACTATTTCAAGCTTATGCGGGTCCTGATTTTGCTGTTTCTACAGGTTTAGTTCATGTGCTGATTCACGTTGTTGGTCCTGGTGAATTAGGATTCAACACCAATTCATGCCGAGCTATTATTTTTACGGATTCAATGAATAAAATAATTAAGGTTCGAAAAACGATCACCTAACAGCACCATCGGATTACGTTATGAATTTTACTATGGAGAATAATATCTCATAAGGAGTAGATTCAATCGAATCTACGGTTTACAAATGATCCTATTTGCATAGGTAGATAAAATTTCGCTTTAAAATTCGCCATGCATGGAGAGTCCACCACATGTTGTGGTGAAGAATTCTCGGAAATATATCATGCATGGCGATCATTACATTATCTTGTAATGCAGAAGCACGGGGAAGTTATGCATGTCACTTACTCACCATAGGTTGAATCAAGAGTCTTAGTAGATGTATATGGGTTGACAAAATGTTTAAGGTAAGGATGTTATCGCGCTGTAGTAAAGTCACATATATATAGACATTGAAATCTTTTAGTAAACTGACCATTGTGAAATAGCATAACAAGCTTTGTCGCTCTAAAAATGGATGTTGTCGGAGATAGAGATATATGTTCGAAGAAAGCTAGCCCAGACAAAAACGACACGCTCTTTTGTTGGACGAAGGTGTTCGTTCATAATACTCTTTAACATTACTAGCGGGAATCTTCCAAATATTCTTCAGCAGTTACCTAACACTCTACTGGCAAGTCATGTTACATTCTCCTCTTTACATTTTTACTGATTTCCACTCAAAATAACGTTCACAACAGAGCTGCGTTTCAAGATATCAACTCCCGAAATGTTCAACGAACACACACACACACATATATATATATATATATATATATATATATATAATTACTCTAGTGTGTGGGGAAGGCAGCTAGTCGGAGTGCAGAATATCTGTTACGCCGACTCCTCCAGAGTCGTCATCTGAAGGTTTTTTGCTTGCAAGGATGCCTGATCGTTTTGAGGTTGTACTGTTGGATTACGGTGATCTATAGAATCGGCTGCATTTTATTCTGTCACGGCAACTATTGATTGACTTAGCGAAGTTTCTATTGGACTTTGTGGTGCATCTACCTGTCCAATATGAAGTTTCAATGCGCTTAGTCTAATTTCTCATGGCATTAGTCTGCGGCCATTCCCCAACGAGTTCTGGCCGTGTTCGATATATCTTCACGCAAGAACGATATTTTAATGGGTTTAGGACCAATGCCATTTTAATTCGTAGATTTGGGGATGCGAAAATTGTCAGTCACGGCTACATCATGCAAGCCAAGTATATCGCCGAGAAATCTCCATTGTAGCTGGTCGTGTTTGAGATGCACTGCTTTATCACTTGCTTCATCATCTTCTGGGACTCCCGAAAGGATAAAATTTCGATCATTCCTCTGCTTCGTTTTGTCTTGTTGTCGGGAGTTCCGGGCCCTTTCCCACCAGGGCACATAAGCAAAGATCATTGCGGTGGTCTCGGAACGCTCCCTACGCAGGAGAAAAGCGGATAGTAAGATGTTTTCTAGATCCCTTTCAGAGTTGACCTTGATTTTAAGCAGTCGTGGTTGGTCCACATTTGAGGAAGTAGGTTTACGATTCAGTTGGCAGTCCCGTTGCAAGTATGTCGATAGAAGTATATCTCCTAAATCCTTTTCATTTTGCACTACTACCTTGAGCAACCGGGGCTTATCTTGGTGTAGCGCCTTGGGAGGACGCTCAAGCGAATCAACGAAACCGAATGGATCGCTTTGAGATTCATGCGAGTGCACAGTTTCAACCATTCAGCCAAATCATTCTGGTGTCTATTCGACAATAACATCTCAGTCGACCCTGGCACGTTGTTGCAGATAACACTAAGAGAAATTCCTTTCGAGGCAACTTTGGTTAATGGGGCATTCGATGTGAACGGTTTTGGCTTTAAGACGTTCTTAACACTCTCATGGGTGCGGTGCTGCAACAATTCAACCTTTTCCAGAGAATGGTTTGATGGTGGTAAAGTTGAGCGTATTCGTTTGTTCAGTTTACATGTTTTAGGCTTGATTAATGGCTCTACGGCATTCTTCACTTGTGCAAGCTCATCTTCCAGTTGCGACAATTTACTCTCTATTGTATTAGAAACTTTTCCAACAGATGAATGTATACTCTTGCGATGGCCATTTATATTTGAATTTCTACAGGCGTGGCAGAAATAACACACAGACGGATAGTCATTATCGTTCACAAGCCTTACACACTCATCAGTTAAGTTCTCATCACATGACACGTGTTGGTGGAACCCGCAGAATGCACATTTAACTGAAACAGTATCAACGCTTACCGGATTTAAACACGTGATTCAGAGGTCACCACGATTCAGTGTCGCCGTCGCATGAATACTTCTCACGGTCACATCTGGATCGATATTTTTTCGGTCAGGGCAGTGGATCGTGTGACACGATTGTACATGTTTTTGGGTTGCATAGGGCTTGTCGCTTGATCGATAATGGGTGTTTTGTCCGTTGAGTGATTTGATTGTGTTCGTTGGCGAGATTTCGGCATTGAACAACTAATCGTTAATCACAGAAGATAGAACACGAAATAAGGTATTGAAACTTGTAGCTCAATGTGGTCTTTGCAATGATTGCAAAATCTGTAGGATATCCTGTGCTGGGAAAAACTTTGTGCGCGTGAACAAATTGTTCTTTTCCCGGCAAACTGGTAACTTTACTGTAAGTCGACTTGTACGATCGAAAAGTATGAAATCCGATAGATACCGACGAGTGGTACACGTATTTTTTAAATGGTATAAATTCATGCAGATGCAACGAAGATATGTTCTAAATTGTCAGAGCAACGAAAAATACGTCCGCACAGTAGCGTGTCAAATGCTAAAGGCAGTAGGATCAGGATCCGCATGCGCTTAAAACAGCGGATTAATTGTAAGTTGCGCTTGTATACCATTGTTGGATACAGCCCACACTCGTGTAGACATGGTTTGAACCCACGACAATAAGCAAAAATAGCTAATTTGAATGCATTTCCATCACACATCCCACGACCGGTTTTGTTCTTTTTGCAATCATTATCTAGGGACAGCAGAATGAGGATCCGCATACACGTGAAATAATGAAACAATTGTAAACAAGTTGCGCTTGTATGTCATTGTTGGATAAGGTTGCTACAAAGAAGTGTTTAATCATATGAGTCAACACACATAAGGAAAACGTTTGCACCCATATCCATGAACAACAAATTATCATGTGCATGCATTTCCATAAAAAACGCACAACTATCGGTTTCATGTTGTTTGCACTCATCAGGTAGGGATAATAGAATGAGGATCCACATGCACTTGAAACAGTGGAAGAATAATGAACAAGGTTTGCTTGTATGCTACTGTTGGATAAGGTTGATGCAAGCAACCAATTCAATTGCGTGTAGAAAGTGTTTATACATATGACCTTGAACCAACAAGCTCATTCGAATGCATTTCAAACAAGCACACGCACCACGACCGTTTTTTGTGCTGTTTGAACTCATCAGATTGGGTTTGTAGAATCAGTATCCGCATGCACTTGAGACATAAAAAGAATAATAAACAAGTTGCGCCTCCATGCTACTCGTGGATAAGGTTGATACAACTCACGTGTTAAATTACATGAGCCCACACTTATATAGACAGCGTTTGAACCCATGATCATGAACAATGAAGCTCATTTCACACACCACGACCAGTTTCGTTCTGTTTGCAATCCTTAGGTATAGTCAATAGGATCAAAATCCGCACTTGAAACAGTATAACAATTGTAAACGCGCTGAGCTTGTATACTACTGTTGCATAAGGTTGGTACGACCAACGTGTTCAATTACATGTGCTTACAATCATGTTGATGGGGTTTGAACACATGATCATGAACAATAAAGCTAATTTGCATGCATGTCATTCGCACACACTGCAACCAGTTTCATGCTGTTTGCACACATCAGGTATGGATTGTAGAATGATGATCCTCATGCTCCGTTATTTTTTGCAGAGGTTGTCAAGTTTATCGGATCACTGAATGAACAGTATATTTTTGAGTATATGGGAAAGCTAATCAAGCGGTCTGTCTTATGCAATCTGCTAGTTAATTTCACAAAAGCTATATCAGTGTCATAAATCTTTAAGATACTCGGTGGTTTCTGGACCAGAATGTATAATTTTAGGAAAGAAAAGAAGAAGACAGCTCTATTTATTTGAACAAATTTTCAGTCAAATGAATTAATCTCAACAAAATTTTCATCGAATATGGAATAAATGATAAGATTTTGAAATTGTCAGTCAAATTCAAATCCAAATTAACTTCGGTTTTGTCTACATCGTTATCAAGCGCTGTGATGGATGTGGACTAAATTTCAGGTTGAATGATTTTTCAAAAGCCTCATGTAAAAGAATTCTTTCGCATATTTCCGAACGGCGCAGCAAATTCCCCATTTTTCAAAATTAAATTGACACAGCATTCAAATCATGCAATATCAAACGTCTTTCGTTTACATACAGTCTTGTTCAAACGCTTTAAGAACAAAAGATTTCTGTGTTTACTGAAAAAAATTTCTTGGAAAAAATAATTTTATGCACTACCAATTCAAAGGCCTCGCGCACAAAATCCAAGGTGCCGAAATTTCTTGATTGGTTTACCGAGGATTCGCTGGAAATTAAATAGGCTGTTCAATGTGCAGCTGCTGCACAATGCGCTAGGATCGAGATTTTCGCATTCGAAAAGTTTATTTTGCAGGTCCCAGAAGATTTTCAGACGGCTATACAATTCAGTAGTGGGACCGCATCACAAGTATTGCTTTCAAGCATGGTCAACTCATTTGGAAACAGATATTGCCAAGCTTGAATGTGTCCAGCACCTAGCCACTCGTATGACTGAGGTGCAATCAGGTGGGTCGTATGAGTAACGATTGCCGAGTCTAGATCTCTTTATGTGGGGATCTGATTGAAACCTTCAAATTCATGACAAGTTTCAGTGCCGTTCATCTAAGTGATAGGCGTGCTCTTGCGCTAAATATGGGTACTCGAGAACACCCATTAAAACTGCCTAAGCGACATGACAGCTTTATTGTTGTTAAGCACTTCTTTAGTATCGAAAAGACAGGGACACTCCCCTGCAGTACTTGAAAAGTCATCAAATACCGCCCTGGTTAAACTAACAAGTCCGCAGGTATAGTTATAAAGGGGATTGCCAATGGAGGCAATATAAGCTATCCTTCAATTATCGTGCCTGGGCCCGCTACAAAACCAAATGGAAAGCTTGTGTTGAATTACAGCATTTGCTCAAACGGGATTTTGAGGTACCATCGGCTAGGAAGGCTAAATCCAATCTGAAAAAAATTTATAGCTACACAGTCAAAATAAAAAACCAGTGAAAATATCGTAGATTTAAAACTGGATGGAGAATTAGCTTATACCGACCTGACTGAGTCGACTGTATTTTCAAGAGTTTTTTGTAGAGTAAGACGACGGAAAATTTATTCAAATGCGCCGTCTCAGCTGCTTAGCCTGCCAGCCGGTGAACCTGTATTAGATGCGTTGTCCTACAACGAGACTGGGATATATGACGAACTTAACCTTGTTTGCGTCAACAAAGCTGAGGGACCGGATTTTATCCAATCAAATATTCTAAAGAATCTTGCATCAGTGATTACTGAACAGTTGTGCATGCTCTTTAATTCATACTTGCACCTGCGAGTTTTACCTAGTGAGTGAATAGCTGCAATTGTCGTGCCAATATACAAGGGTGATTGCAGGTCAACATTTGGTAATTAGAGACATGTCAGTCGGACTAGCATCGTCTAGAAAGTATTGTAAAAAATATTATGTGACATAATCTGACAGCATATTTGTCAGCATTCTGTATCGAGTTTTGCTAAACATGGATTTCTTGGGTGTAGATCCTGCCTCACTAACATTCTTGGTTTTCTCAACACTGTCACTAAAATGCCTCATGAAGGAAAGCCAGTCGATCCCTCTACTAGATTTATGCAAGGCTTTCGATTTCGTGAATCAACGCTTACTGGAGATCAAACTTATCGGAAAAGCATATGGGGTAGTCTAAATACTTGGATAAAAGCATTCGTTAAAGTTAGGACATTCAAAGTTCGGGTAGGATCCACGTTGTCTAGCCAAACCGACGTGATCAGGTAGGTTACCCACGGTTATGTACTCGGTTTTCTTCTATTCCTAATTCTTATTGAGGTCTTGCCATCCGCCTTGAAGTGCCCATGTTCATTTCCTCGGATAATGTAAGTTTATACGATCATCGGATGATGATACCTCGATGCACGACCATGAGTGGGTCATAAACTGAAATACCACTCGGAATTCCCACTAACACTTAATAAGAGCCAAATCTTGTCATAACTGGGTAATAAGATTTCGGTCCAGGTGGCGAGAAATTCTTTCAATGGTAAGGACGCACAGTGAGTTAGGATTGTAGAAGTCCTGATTAAGGCTGACGTCAAATGGGTGGACCAATGTGCTGCTGGATCTCAGTGTGCACGCAAGGTACATTTTTCGGGTGAAATCAGTGCTATCGAGCAAGAGACCTGAAATATTCTTGCTACTTTACACGACATTATTTTGGCCATATTTTGAATATTATGTTCAGACGTGGTGTCCTCATTTACAAAAAGGATGTCCTTCGACTTAAAAGCGTACAGGATCTAGCAACTC
>JACCGJ010015948.1:0-10101 GCA_013407085.1 Atriophallophorus winterbourni
GCCCGATAACCCCGTTGATAGGTTGGTGACTTCAGTTTTTGCCTGTTCACCATACAATGTCCTTGGATAGGACAAGGGGCAGTGACTTTTTGGAGCGGCGAGTCACATCCGCCGCGTCGTGATGTCATCATTGGATTTTTGTGGCTTTTTATAGGGTGAACGCTTGCCAGGCGAAAACCCACCACAACCTCAGACACCACCGCCGAACCTTTCGCTGAGCTCGGAGAACCGAGCCCACCCAGCTGGCACCACGTGGAGGTATTTCGGCAATCCAGCTGAGTACTGCTTAAATACATGAGAACAAGTACTGAAATGATCACTGAGACCTAGCGCACCCTGGAATGCGATCGCTTCAATGAATTGCAACGCCAAATCCAAAATGGAGAGGCAATCAGATCCTTTTTCGTTAATTACGCTTATCGACAACTTGGGTTCTGTCATTTATCAACTAAATCCTCTAAATCCATCTAAATCACAAACGTTAACATTTTTACCACCACTCTAGACTCGTGAAACGGCATGGATACTACAACCGAGCAAAGCTGACCTGCTAGTAAACGAGGTCTCGGAAACTCAGAAACAAGGTCATATGAGGACATCATGAAAAATCCGATGTTCTTAATCCTTGACACGGTGTGTTAACTTTACATGGCCTGAAGTGACAAGCATGCCTAATTTGAGGTTAGCAACTGCGCTTATTAGGTTAAAATCGTGAGATTTGACTTTTTGTTTCACTTGAGAAACAGGTGGCGATGACTTTTGTAAATACCGTTAAGCAAGATTGGCACAATCTGCGAAAGAACCCAAGCGCTAGGTTCTTTTTTCACTGTGAGTTTTCATGAGACGAGAGAAGAGAAGAAGAGAAGAAATTGGCTTTATTCATATAAACGAATTTTCAGCAGTTACAAAAATTTCATCAAATAATTTAAAACATATTGACCGACAGGTCCCGATATCAATTTGTCGACTGAACAATGTTTCTTTTCCGTCATGATAGATTATTTCCACATGTGATCCAGTTTGTTAACAGATGGTGTAACCAAAAGTTTTGAGACAAAAGTGTCACAACAATTCCCGGTATCTCGTAATTCGTTCGAAATTGCTCGTCGAAAATTGACCTCAGTTGATACGAAAAAATGATGCATTTTGCCCACGGCTAGCGTTGACATTTAACGAAAAATGTTGAAAAAACCTGCGGAGAAAATTAATTTTATGCACGGCCGATTTGAAGGCCCCGCGGTGTTCACTGGAGGTACATTCCTCCTAAGTCGTTCAAATTTATGATGGATAAGACAAACTTTTAGTGTACCATGAAAATGTCGGTTTGCTAGCGGAAGGTGCGTCACAACCTCTAAGGATAGTGCTAAATGCATGGCTCTTAAACGCGCCTAAATTGGATGACCCACGAGGTAGCACTCGTGCCAATAAGGAGAGAAATCCGATTATTTTAATGATCCTCATTCTGGCCTGAAACTTGATTGGTCAGTGCTAGTGCCCATGATGGGAGCGCAATCTTATTGGCTGCTCGGTGACCTTGATTACATAAATGCATGAAGCGGTTTCAGTGGTTTTATCGATCCGGTATACAACAGATAGTGTACTCAACAGTGCAGTCTAATACGAAGTGCAGGACTTTTACCGACTAGTGTCTGGACCAGGCACACTAATTCAACCTGAAACTCGAATAAACTAGCGCGGTGAAAGAATATGAATTGAAAAGATAGGAATCAATAAGCATACACTAAGATAATGACTATTAAATGCCCTTTTGGTCAGTCATTGATTTCGTTTATACATAGTTTCCTGTTAGTTTTCTGAATAAATATAAAATCCGCTTTCATCAACCTTTAAGACGCATTGAATCCTTGAGAAGCACGAGAACTTGAGACGAAATTTGTATCGGCGCCAGGAATTCAAATTTGATTACGCAGAGGTTTTGAATTTGATGACACACATTTGATTGAAGCTGAGTGTACCAACTCCTGGGAAATCAAAATTCAATTATTCCGTGGTTAGAAAGTTGTGCGGCTTTAAATTCGTTCAGAGGTGATGCTTCTGGAAAATTTAACCATCAAATGAATTCTCAATTAGTCACGCATGGCATGAAATTGCGCACTTCCGGAATTCTCTGTCTGTAACATCAGATAATAGAAGCAACCAAAGCAAGTCATGAGTCTATCCGCCCAATGATAGTTGGCTATTTAGCTATTTTAATGAACAGTCATCTTCGTTAGTTCAACGGGGTGGACTCAATTTGTTCGACGAATATCCACAGCGAGATTCAAAGGAACATAAATCGCAAAATCATAGTCAAATATTGTTTTAAATTTAGAATTTAATTATTATTCACCCATTACTTTAAGCTCACTAAAATTAATATTTTAATATTCATGGTCTAGTTGTCTAGTTAATGTTTTTTTGCTCTTTACCACCAGATAGTTACATTGAACAAAATCTTATATACTTCAATATCGTCTGTTACTAATACAGAAGCTTTCATTTTCGCTACCGGTTTGCCGATCAATTTAGGACCTTGTCGTGAAAGTCAGAATATCATGTGAGCGCCAAGTCACACGACCAATTGTACAAGGTCAGCGCTGTCCAATCGCTATTCACCTAGAGAAATCGCAGCTGATCTGTCATCTGTCAAGGCGAGATAAGATGAATTATTGATTTTACATGATGGGTCAAAAGTTGTCGGTCTAGACTGTAGGATTTTTGATCAGTCAATGATAAACAAAACTGATTGCCCCGAACCTGATGGACGTGTACAATGTTTTTCCCGATAATTTAGAATCGTTAAGAGCATATTTTCGCATTGAATCGGCGCTAAATTCATTTCCAGGTGGAGAGAGAATATATGTCAGGCCAATTTAATTAATTAATTATTATTAATTAATTAATTATAAATTATTCAACTATTGTGGTTATTTGATTTCACCATATGGTTTAATCAATTATGCGAGGCTGTCATCATTATCATTAACATTTTTCTTATTGTGTTTGTCCTTAAGATTCAAGATAGACTATTCATGAATTTATTTTATAAAAGTCTGTAGCTGTGCAACACCAAAAGATATTCGTAAAAGGACAAAAATGTATAAATTTAAGCCTTCGAAAGATCGACAGTTTTGCAGGTTAAAATGATCTGTAGTCTCGGTATGCTTAAAAATATTCGTTGGGATGTATATCGTCTGAAGGTGCATTGCTTAGGTTGTATAATCGGGCTGTAGGGTGGAATTAGTCTGCATAAATGTATCCAGTTTGTTTAGGAAAATCGTTTCACCAGATTCTTATACTACGTCTGACGGTAAGGAGTTCCTTACGAAACAAACGGTAAGAAGACCCGACGGCAGTTCGGGTGAGAATGTGGTATATCCAATATCAATGTGTGATTGCGAATGGTATGGCTTGAACGAAGGCGAAATAACTGCCTCAGTGGATGAATCTTTGAGTTCAGTATTTTGTAGGTGATGATTAAATCCGAGGTAGCGTATCCAAATTAAGATTCAAGAATTCAAGAATTTATGGTATAAAAAAAGCTCGTAGCTGTACAACACCACAGGATATTCGTATAAGGACAATAAATATATATACAAAAAAAGATTGAGTCTTCAGGAAGATCGACAGTTTTGTAGTTGCAAAAAAATGCCATGTATTGTGGCGGTATGATGGGTAAAAAAATATTCGTTTGGAAAAAAATCATGTTATATATGCGGGATGTAGGGTGGAATTACTACGCATAAATATATCCAATGTGTTCCTGAAAATCCTTTCACTAGATGATTGGACAACATCTGACGGTAGGGAGTTCCATAAGAAACAAACGCGCACCGAATAAAAGAACCGACGGCAGTTCCGGTGGGAATGCGGAATATCAAATGCAAATGGGTGAGTACGTGTGGTATGGCTTGACCGGAGGCGAAATAGATGCCTCAGAGGGTGCGCCTTGGAGTTCATTATTTTGTAGGTTAGTATTAGATCGAATCGAACCCTTCTGCGAAGCAGTGTCTCCAAATTAAGCTGCTCAAGTCGATTCTCATATGGTAGGTTGCGGAGGCAGCCAACCATTTTAGTTGCTCTGTGATAGATCCTCTCGAGCAGCTTGATGTCCTTTTGTAGCCACGGTGCCCAAGCTTGCACTGAGTAATCCATCACCGGGTTAATATACGTATTTATGAGCATGGAGAATGATTCCCGGAAAAAATGTCCGAAAATCCGCCGAAGCATACCTAGCATGCGGCTAGCTCGATTGTACACTGCTTCGCATTACATGCTAAACTTCAGACTTCGACTAATCCATATGCCGAGGTCTTTTTCTTTGGTTGTCCATTCCAGTTGATTTGGTCCAAGGTTGTATGAGAATGGGAAATCTTTGCCTATTTGCAACATTTTACACTTTCGGAAGTTGAATGGAAGTTTATTTCTCTCCGACCAGCTGTTCAATAGATCCAAATCGCTTTGTAAGCGCAAACAGTCCACGTTTGACTTGATTCGCATCCAAATTTTAACATCATCCGCAAAGAGAACCATTTTGCCTGTGACAAGTTTCGGAAGGTCGTTGATGTAGACCAAAAAGAGAACCGGACCAAGTACCGAACCTTGTGGGACACCGCTAGTGGCCTCGATTTCCCCAGACATCACACCATCGATACGTACATTTGCTTTGCGATCAAGAAGGTAACTTCTCAGCCAGACAAGAAGGCACCCATTAATACCAACATCGTGCAACTTGCGCAGCAGTATAGAATGGTCCACGCGATCAAACGCCTTTGATATGTCCAAGTAACACGCATGCACGCCACCACCATTATCCACTGCCTGCGTCCAGTCATCCAGTGTCTCCAGTAGGTTAGTCAAGCAAGAACGAGACTTTCTAAATCCATGTTGCTCTCTGGACAACAAGTTTTGGGCTTCGAGATGACTCACCATTCTTTCGCACACAATTCGCTCCATAATTTTTGAGATCACTGGAAGGAGTGTAACAGGGCGGTAATTTGCTGGGTCAGAACGAGTTCCACCTTTGTAGATGGGTGTTATGATTCCTACAAAGGTGGAACTCGTTCTGACCCAGCAAATTACCGCAAATTACACAAGTGGATCCTCGTTAGGGAATTCCCGAAAACAGCTCACCATTTCAGTTGCTCTATGATAAATCCTCTCGAGCAACTTGATGTAGTCATTTGAGCAGCGACTGATTAGACTTGGCTTATGCACCCTCGAACGAAGACGCTTCTGAGATGATTTAATCCTAGCATACCGAATAATCCATACGGCGTTCAACCTATTCAGACGCCTCTTAAACATGCTTCCGAATTCCCGACCCGCAGTCACATTCTGACCATTCAAATCCCACATTCTCGATTAAACTGTTGCCGTAACCTTTACACAGTCCGTGCATGCCTTTTGTGGAACTCTTTATCGGTAGAAATTGATTCCTCATCCAGCGAAATTATCTTTAAACAAATATAACGATTTTTTTATGTTGAATAATACTGTGTTGACCTCAGTTTACTGAAATCTCATAGAGATTCCTTCTTTCAACACATACTTGAAAAAGAAAATTACCCAAACATATATTTCCGTTCGAAATTTCCTCCCTCCATGTCACAATTGGAATTACTTTTGTTCCTCCTTTAAAGCACATACATGTAAACATTTAAGTAATGATTTGTCTAAGTTCAATGCGCATACCGTATGATATTGTACAGCTATTTGTTTTTTCCAGCATAAACCTTGAAACAGGATTCTTGAATCTAAGGCTTCGGAGTAAACACTGAGATAATTCTTGTAGCCGCTCTCTTCTTTATGACCTCAATAATTAAACGAGCGTGCCTCATATGAACGTTGAACTTTATGGGCAATCTTCCTGGTGTAGAGAGTTTACAAATTTTAATGAATAATAAAAATGGATTCATTTTACAAAAAAATTTGAGTGCAATCGGTTAGAGTTGTTTTTGGGTAACGTTTCACTTCTGACACAGAAGCTTCGTCAGACCAAGGGTGATAGTCAGGACAGGGAACATGATTAAGTAGGAGTCAACCCACCACCACTATTTGACCTTACCGCTAAACAGCCTATAGTACGCCTACGTGTGTCACGTCTCGTGGGAATGACCAGGATCAGTGGTCCATTTTCCTCACAGTGTGTATCCAAACAATCTGCACAAGTGAACACGGTCAAGGTCAGTTGACACAGCTTCCCACATACTTAAAAGTACATAACGGAGGGGGGCTAGCTGATGGTGCAGAAAAACAAAAATCTATTACTAGTAGGTATAAGGGAATAAAAACTATTTAATTTCGCATCAGTGCCGAGCGCCAGATTGTGGAGATTTCTGCCCCATCCACATTATTGACCGCCAGTCGACCTGACTTGGCAATTTCGACCGCCTCCGCATGAAGGCGTTCGTTATACGGTTTAATACTGCGTTTCAATATTGCCACATTGTCTAGATCTACGCTGTGGCCCGTATCTAAAACGTGCTCCGCCAAGGCGGAATCACGAATAAGGGATTGCTATGCCCTCGCATCCCCGGGCTGTCTCCGGACACGCTTTTCGGTGTTCTTCGATTCTAGTGTGAATTTCCCTGGAAGTCTGCCCTACGTAAACAGTCCTTCCAGTTGATTCTGTAGATGCTGTTCGTAACGCTAGATAAAGGTGTCTTATCCTTGAGGTGCATCAAAACCGAACTGCTCTAACCGACTGCACTCAAAATTTCTTTGCATTAACAATTATTATTATTATTCCGTTTAGCGTTGTCGTGACAGAACTACTTTCATCTGATCCACAAAACCTTAAGTAACTAATTCGACTGAAGATTTAACCAAACAGACAACTATTCTCACTGGCCTTGAACTCACCTGACAAGCCGCGTCTTTTAAATTAATCAATGGAACCAGTTTTCCCGTGACCCAATCACGCACATTGACATTAATCACGCGTCAATGTGAACGAAACTGCTCAGCCGTGCACGAATACTCCACTTGTGTTTACGCAAAACAGTTGGGTCAAACTCTCGTCATCATTGTTAATTTCTTGTCAACAAGTAACTGAGATTTATTCACTCAACATGAATGTTAGAAGACGGAGTCAAAGGCAGAACCTCACGGTTAACGACATGACATGAATCATGAACAAATGATGCCAGTGTTTTGATTGTCGATCGTTTTAATGGACAGAAACTGTGGTTTAGATTAATGGACGAATAAATACGAATCATAGATTCGCAACCGAATGCATGCACACACATTTTCCGGTTCGTAGTATGCGCGAAAATACGAAAGCATTAGGGATACTGCATTGGTAATGGCCAATATCTGATACAGTATGCAAGACGACAATCTCTCGACCGCTTAGTTTAGATTATACGGTGTTATCTTCAAGAAAGGGGACTGTGGTCAATGATATCGGATACTAAATCTCCAAGAATATGTTCATCACAAAACGAGTTTTGTCGTAGAGGAGACCATAAATTCGCTTTACACCACCACGGCGTGCAAGACAATGAATGGCGGAGCTTGCGGTGGATTTGAGGACGCCTCTTAGCTGCTGCTTTACCGAGAAAGTTTTCTCCTTGGCTATTACCAGACATGATTTGTTAGTGCGAGTGCTTTCCGCAACGAAAAGCAATTGATTGGGATGTACTGAAAGACGCCAGCCACAGTATCATCATCATCATCATCATCATCATCATCATCATCATCATCATCATCATCATCATCATCATCATCATCATCATCATCATCATCATCATCATCATCATCATCATCAACCACCTCAACAACATTCCCATCTCATCCTCTAAGAGCAAGTTTAGGCTAGAGGACAACGAGAAATGGTCCAAACATCTTGCTGAATCGAAAGCAAACTGCTATTTGTTCGTATAATCCACTGAATTTAAAATCGGTAACAATGTCGAAAATAACACTTCGTTGAGCAATATTGCTCTACAAAACATTTGAAATGCCGTAGGCTTCCTTTAACGGATGTTAACAAGAGAAGTACATTGAGCGCGCAATGTGATGTCTACGCCAAGGCGGCGTTTCGCATAAGTGAATATGACGAATAAGAATGGGTGGAATCACCTGGAACGTTCGCAGAGATTAGCAGTGCTCGGTCAGTAAACGGTATTTGCTAGGCGTGATCTGTGTTCAGCATCCAAGAGCATCATCTGTTTGACACCGTGCCTCTAGAGTCAACATTCAAAAGCAACTTCGTCCCAACTCATGTGATGATTGTCAAGAGCGTTCATGTCTGCTTTTGCGCACGTCGTTGTACTACGAATGCTGCCAACCCAAACAGTTATTTCCTAAATTCAACGGTATATAGTGTTGATCTTTTGGGAATAGTGCCTTTGAAAAATTCTATGCACTACCAACGGCCAGCGTAAGCTACGCATTCACAGTAGAATGCACATTTCAAATGATTTGTGATTATAATTTCATGGATTGTCCTTTGAGGACATTTTTGAAGCCAGTCGATTTTCGTTGCATCACTGGTGGAGAGGGCACCACAGATATGAAACGTTCATAAATAGAAAACATAGTGCCAAGCCCATCGAACTATTCACAAAGTTGATCACGACGGTCCATAATGGAAGCACTGGACAGCATATTCTCCAATTATCGCTTGAACAACAATGCCTGTCAGATCTAATCGGTGCTAGCTTACACTGTATAGGATGGGAAGACCTGACCCGGAGATCTGTTCGGTTGGGCGACCACAACAGATGTTGCTGGCTCCTTCTGGACTGATCGGGTAAACAAAGCTACTCAAGTGTGCCAGTCTGGAGAACAGTTCATAAGCGCTTAATTGGGATCGGTCAAACGGTGGACAGTAGTCCAGGTCGTTTAGACGTGGTGATGGTCGGGGGTTCGAGTCCCACCCCCGAAGCGGAGGATATGCACTGCTGACGAGCTTAAATGAGAGCGAGACTCGAGTCCAGTGCTTCCATTATGGACCATCGTGATCAACTTTGTGAATAGTTCGATGGGCTTGGCACGGATGAATAGTCACAAACTATAAACAACATATTCTCCAAAATATCGCTTAAGAAACATAGTTTTGATAAGAAAATTACGCGTGATTCGTTGGAAAATGCTATTACTTTATCAATGTATTCTGTGGCTAACAACCTCTACACATACACTCCACACGGTTTATGGTTGTTGTTCCAGAAACCGCAGTGTTCAAAATTCGACTGACCTTGAAAACAAGGTCAGTATCACGAACCACGGTGCTTGCAATCAAGCAATGTGTTACCAGCAAAATGGTTTTAATGCGAGTGTTGTGTACAAAAACAAAACGCATCTTTTAACACTTGCTCCGAATTCAAACCTTGGCTGTGCACTTGAATATTGTGACTCGTTTTACGAAACCAGCGTAATCTTTGTTAAATATTGACTCATAGTTTCAAAAGAAGATGAAAATAGCCACAAAAAATCGTTTGAGGAGTATAAAAGGGCGAAATGTGACCAACAACTTAAACTGATTAACACAACGCGACCTTGAACTATGTTTCCGCGTTTCAATCGATCAAACGTGTCTCGTGATTGTGTGGAATCACGTCTGTTTCTATCTGACATGTTCACACATCGTTACATGATACGTTTACTGTCATCAGATGAATACTTTGGTGGGTTGCGGCATCGGATGAGAAGTTGATGTTTTCCAAACGGCTTCTTCGGACAACGTGCGCTGAGCGAAACTCGATTTGAAAACATCGGGTTAGAAAAAATCACGTGATTTTGATCGTGTGATCGATTTAAAATGAACAAAAAATCGATTAGAGATGATTGCACTAGGATGTTGCATTAATTTGACAAGTTAGAAAAATAGCTCACTCACTGACTTCATTCAGTCCTCTCCGTGCCGGGTGGCACATGAGGCGAACACAACTTCACGCCAGTGGTTCCGGTCTGTCGCTGCTTCCTTTGCCGTCTGCACCGTGAATCCTTGTGCATGTAGTTCGCGTTCCAACGTTCTGCGCCAAGTTTCCTTGGGCCGTCCCCTTTTCGTTTACCTTGCGGACGCCAGTGAATGGCTACCTTCGTATGCGAACTGGGATCCATCCTGCATACATGACCGAGCCCCGGATC
>JACCGJ010015949.1:0-12343 GCA_013407085.1 Atriophallophorus winterbourni
TGCTTAACCTTTTATGTTCTCAGTGTTCTCAGTGAATTGACCAGGAAATATTGTTATAATGCATGACAGTGAAGGCCTCAAAGAAGCTGACGTCGCTCTGCTTGTTCTCGAAACTCGATGAATGCTTGTTCCATCCGGGGTGTAGACACCTTATCCCATATTGTTAGTGTTTACCCTTCTATAGAATCCACAGCTGTTTAAGTCCCCATCTTTTAGGATTTTTCAATTTTTTTCATGGTCGTATGACAGTCAGCCATTCGTTACACGTTACTCATATAACGCTGTCTCTGAAGATGGTGATGCACATGGGCCAAGATACTGAGAGTATTTTAACGTTAAGCGATGATTTGTGTGCCTGAGTGCTACACTGGATAGTTTTTCCAGGCACCATAATCATCTCTTATACCTAGCAGGTCAATGGATAGAGGTCATTCGAGCATAACTTAGGCCCACTGGGTATGAATCCTTGATCCTAACCAGTCACAGACTTCACATGGGCTGAGATACTGTCTGGTTGCTCATGCATAGACAGTTATAAAGGTAATGAGTTTCCACCTAAGGTTTCGCCTGTGTAATATAAAATTGCTACTCAATGACGCACCAGTCTTTGATTTTACTGAAGATTTTTATTCGGATTCCTAATACTTCTATTGTTTAGATATGGTTGATCGGGGAGTATCCTATAGCTATAGCATTAACTGTTTGCGCATGATAAACTGGAGTATCTTACCTGCTGCGTAGAGTAAATTGGGTTAACAAGAATCCTTTTCTTATCGTCATACTTCAAACGGTTTTAAATCATCGGAGCACACATTTACAAAGTTTGTAATAGCTGTGAGTGGCAGTGGGGATAAGCTCCCACTGTTTATAAAATGCTCCCTTGTGGCGCGCGTCTCAAATAGCCTCTGACAACCAAGTCCAGCTTCTGGCCTGCACGAGTGGCTCCACGAGCCCGGCGGAACTGCTTCTACGAACAGGAGAAGGGGCGAGGGAGAGTGACTTGCGCCTGAAAACCAGTTTCCTTCGGGCAGATAGAGCTCGTTAGCCTGGGAGGGCATTTTAGCTAAGGGAAGGAAAACCCTGATTTTAAACCTTTGCTGCCTTGTGGGATACCCGATCGCGGGAAAGACTTCGGGAGAAAACCATGAGGAAAAATCTGGAACAGAGTCTGATAGTTGGTGCACACCACCTCTCTTTCTGGCAACTCCCTGCTGCCCTGCAGGTCGCACTTGGTTGTGCAAAGGCTAGAGAAGCTGACTCGAACAAACGCCGAGTGGTGCTGGGGACGCCGCTTTGTACACAAATTCCCAAGAATATTCATTGAAGCTGACTCATCCTCCAGGAGGAGTAAAGTACGTTTACTTGTAAAATGTCGATAAAATCCGCTTTGCAAATACGTAGAACTTATTGTAAAACTTTAAAAATATTAGATTTGGATTACGCTGTGCAACACCGGCTTGCTACAAATCTGGCTCCATGAATAAACTTTCCATTAGATCCATTGAATAAAACTATAAAACAATGAATTAGGCACACCCTGACAGCCTCCAGTTCACCGACAAGTTATTCCCACGTATATCAAACCTCCCAATTACAGAACTTCAATCTGGACTACAATTTGACCGACTTTGACAGTGTTCAACTGACCGCCATCATCTCCGCAATCGAACGACAGCTCACTCCAGCCGTCGACTGGATTCTCTGGGCCGATGACTTTGTGTTCCGCAAATTCACACGCCCCGCCTACATCAGACGTCTCCGATGGCCCTTGTCCATTGCTTATCCTTTTCGTTGGCGGCACTCGCAAGTCGATCGATTAGAACATTGTCAACTCGCACTTTGTGCGAACCCCGACTCTCCTGCTGGCGTACAAAATATGGTATGTGCACGTTTACCTACCTTTCCCACTTCCTGTCTAACAACGTGTATTTTTCCCCAGCTCTTATCTCCGGCCAAACGTTGCCTCACTTTGCTTTCGTATATTTTGGGGAAAAATCAATACTTGGTTGGGAACAAGTGAGTCTAATTGTTTTTGGTTTTCTTGTTCACACTGTTCATCATATGCAGATGGCACGACCAAGTACCGGTATGGTATGAAAGCACAAGACTGATCCAGGCAAAGTGCCACACAGTCCCACAGGCTGCCGTGGACCAATATAACTGTCAGGTTGCCCAGGCCTAGACCATATGAGTGGGAAGATAATTGGTAGTGAGACTCCATTCGTGTTTTCAGCATGCAGCTCACCACCGGTGGTCAGTTAATTTAGCACGGTGTTAGCTGCACAGCACAGAAATGCTGCACGATTGCACATCCGTGCAGGTTGGGGTCCAAAAGATGAAAATTCGCAGTGGCTGCTTGCTTTTAGGAGCTGTCATGCTGATGTCGCTCTACTCGTTTACAACACTTGCTTGAATGCACATTCGAGGTTTAGGAACCTCATCCCAGTGTGTCTGTGCCTAATCTTCTACAAATGCAATATCTTTTCAACTCTCATTGTTCTTCATTTCTTTAGAAAGTTGAACTCTCTCGCTACTTGTTATCGATGATGATTCGCTGATTGCGAGCTACTTGGCTTGACACCCAAATGTAACTTTGAAGCACACGATGTAGCCTTTACACATACAAACTTCCATTGATTTCGATTACTCGTTTCTCTGTACGGTATCACCCCACGGATAAAAAGTTATGAATCTATAATAACATCCCTAAGCCCCTTGTCTCCATTACGTCTACGTGTTTCCAAGGCATTGTGTGAAATGTGATGGCTTCTAACAGTCCCCTTGGCACGGATGTGAAACCATACACTATTTCTCTGCTGTGCATCTAACACCGTGCCAAATTGATTTGCCACCGGTAGTGAGCTGCGTGCGAGTACACTAGAGTCTCACTACCATTGCGTATTCCCTTTCCCATATCCGTCTAGGCCTGGGCAACCTGCCAGTATCTTAGCCCACGTGCCGTCTTTGACTGTGCGGCACATTGCCTGTATCAGGCTTGTCATTTCATACATCCATTCAACACCCTGGTAAATTGGTTTGCCAACGGTAGTGAGTTGCATGCGAAAATACGCTGGATTCTCATTTCCCCGTATCTGTCTAGGCCTGAGCAACTCTGACAGTACCTTGGCCCATGGCACCTTGCCTGCATCAGGCTTGTGAATTGATCATCATCATCGACACAGCCTGCAGCTGCAACTCCGCCCATCTTACCATTTCACACAAACGAATAATCCCTTACGATCGTTCATCATTCGATTATCCTCTGTAGACCGACCGCTGCCGACGCGTACCTTTTCGCTCGCGTATGGCCTTTACTGCTCTACGAGTCCCGTCATGGAGAGGCAGTCTGGCCCTCTTTGTCCCCTGGAACGTCCGGGCAAAATCAATCCGCCTCCCAGCCGCTCATCACGCATCTGATGCAATGTCCAAACCTGGTCGCTCATTTCTCACGCATACAGCAACAACATTTCCCCGAGGCGGTGCGTTTCTTTCAAGAGGGTGAGTGGAATTGTGTTGGGTGGTTATTGTGCAGTACTTCTTTATTACATGCGGAAACACACAGGTGTCTCACCTTTTTTATTGTATTTGTCTAGTCCTCGGTAAGTTGACATCATCTCCGTGAACACGCATTCTATGATTGCGGCACTTCTCCTGGATGTAGACTTGCGATTTCATGCATGCGTCACATCAGTACACGATGCCATGAGCGATTTACTGACACTTGATTGCCAGACACTTAATCACCGACGTTTAATCGCCAAGTCACATCATCCCCAGTCAGTCAATCTTCAGTCACTTAATCCCCGGTTTAATAACTTTTGAAGAATGCAGAATACGTTCAAATGGTTTTATTTAGCTGGAGAGATATGCAATTGATTATAAGAACGACAATCTTTCCGTAGTTGAGTATCGCTGAATTGCTCGAGATGTCCTTGCGCATATCTCAGCATACTTCTTCTTCTTCTGTTTGATATGAACGCCAGCACTTGCTTGAAGAACTGAGGCCGTATGCTGTCGGCAATCCTTTCGCAAACCGTTAAGAAATGTCCACATGGTGGGATGTTGGCAAGAAAAGACTGACTGTAATGCATGATGCCAGCCTTCTACAGCATTATTCGTTCGTCTTCATACTTATTCCAGGTTTCAGGTGGAAATATAGCTGGTGTAAAGTTTTCTCTTCTACCTCTAATTCGTCGACCTCGAACAAAGGTATGTTCAAAATAAGATAACAGTTCATTCATCCTCTCACTTTGAGGCATGGATTCGGCTAAAATCTCAAATGTGTCGACTACATCATTCAACGGCACAAAAGCCAACGCTGGTAGGCGTAAATCATCGTCTGCCTCATAATCTGATTTCATCCCTAGTTCACATATTTTTCGTTGCATGGCTTGGCATAGATGAACATGACATCCGTGAGGCAGAGGGGTTGCATTCTTCAGAAGTTATCAAACGGGGGATGAAGTTACTTGGTGATTAAGTGTCTGCCGGTTAAGTGACCGGCCATCGCCACGAGCAACTGTCTTAGCCTGGGTATCCTCGCACTATGTTAGCCCAGGCGCAGAGTGGAAAAGTGGTAACCTAAGTTAGAATTTGAAAGCAATGTTTAACAAGGTTCGTACAACGAACCACGATGTTCAAACACAACATTACATAGTGATACTTGGTGAAGCACTCAAGACCAAAGTATATTGTTGCTCACATCCCCCGCAATAACACACCCCAACCGGTTTCTAGCTGTTTCCCGTTATCAGGCGAATACAGTCAAATTAGCATTACACCGGTAGCACGTACCGAATGCTTAACTGCCACACAACCATGAAAACGTGAAATCCTAAGAGATGGGGAAGGGTGGGACATAAATAGCTACGGATTCTATAGAAGAGTAAGCACAAACAAACTGGGTAGAGGTGCCTACACCTCAAATGGAACATACATTCAAACAAGTTTCGTGAACGAGTAGAGCAACATCAACACGGCAGCTTCCTTTGCGGCTTTCACTGTCATGCATCATAACAAGCTTTTCTCGTCACTCCGCTTGACAACATACAAGGTTATGCAAACACTCCAAGAAGATGCTTATTGCAACACCATCAGTGAAGACGGTTTCGGGAAATATCCTGTAACTAGCCATTGCAATATCTGATCGCGGGAACACCAGCCAGGAAGACTCGCTGCGCCTTTTTTTCTTTCATCATGTACCTTCTTCATGGTATACTTGTTGGCATATCGTCTGTAAAGACTTGTGTGATAATAATAATAATAGCTGCGCTGACTTTGGAAAGGTTACTAGTAAGGGTTTTTAACTGCCTATGCTATGTGACAAAAGCTTTGTGATAGGGAACATGAATAAATAGCATTCAAATCACCATGAACGCAGGTGTAAGCAACTTGAACACCCTGGTTCGTCCTATGCTTCAAATTCAACATGTTCCGATAAAGGATCTTGGTCGGTAGCACAAATGTACATTGGTTTACTGCTCTCCTGCACAGAGATATGAATGATATTACAATATTGGAACCGTGCAAAATCTATACCGACCGAAATAACAAACTGGATATGTGGATGAAAATCTTCGTTTGCATGCTTTTCAATCACACACACCCACACCCCATGACCGGTTTCGTGCTGTTTGCACTCATCAGGTAGGGATAGTAGGATCATTATCCGCATGCTCTTGAAACAGTGGAGGAATGGTAAACAAGGAGCGCTTGTATGCCACTGTTGGATAAGCCGGGTACGACCAACCTGTTCAAGCACTTTTTCCCAAGCACATGTAGATAGGGTTTTAACCCATGACCATGAACAAAGATGCTCATGTGAATGAATTTCCATCGTGCTGTTCGCACTTATCAGGTTGAGACCCACTGTTCCCCTCTCACTGTTTATTTTCTCACTGTTCCTACCCGAATTGTACCCCCTTTATCGCTTTGTACATCTCATTGTTTATGTTGAACGGCACCATATCTGTATCAGATTGTGCAATATATATATATATATATATATATAATATTATATATATATATATATATATATATATATATATAATCAACGTTCCTAATATGCGGATTTTTTTCGGATCGTCCGTCGATACTTGAAATAACTGCCGATGCTATTCTTTAACTCTTCGCCGTACATACTGGTCATCATACATACATGGATACACATACATACATACATACATACATACATACATACTACTACATAACATACATAATACATGCATACATATATACTGCATACATACATACATACAATACACATCTACAAAGCACACATACATACATTCATATATACATACATGCAATATGGTATGAAAGCACAAGCCTGATCCAGACAAAGTGCCGCACAGTCAGAGACTGCACGTGGGCTAAGATGCTGTCAGCTTGCTCAGACCTAGACAGATATGAGGGGGGGGAATAGAAATAGAAATGCCAGTGAGACTACAGCGTGTCTCAGCATGCAGCTCATAACCGTTGGCCAATCAATTTAGCACGATGTTAGGCGCATGCATATATTTTATTATTGTTACACAAGTCTTTACAGACGATGTGCCAACAAGTATACCATGAAGAGGGTACATTTACATACATACATACACAAATTGCTTTCAACTCATGTTATTTCTCTGTCCCACACAGAACGCGGGTCGGCGCTGTTTGCTCGTCAGCTCAATCGTCTCGTAATTAATCCGCTTCGTAAATGTCTATTGTTTACATTCTTAGTGAATTCGATGTTTTCTCCTACGTACACAGAATCGCTATTATTCCAATCACATTCACCCGAATGCAGGTTCCCCAACTTTGACAAATTCGTCTCGTGTTGTATGTTATTTATACTAATATTCCTACGAAAATAGACTTATCTTTTGCTCGTTTTCCTGTACATTGGATTTGAGTTTTTACGGATATAAAGGAGGAAGAGGCGGGGCGAATGACTTGATACATTGATTGCTGTGAACTGCGTGGACGGGACGGGAAGGGGGTAATTCGATGATAGAACTTTGAGGATGTGTGGCGTGCGTCTCAAATAGCCTCTGACAACCAAGTCCAACTCCTGGCCTGCACGAGTGGCTTTCACAAGCCCGGCGGAACTGCTCTTACTGACAGGAGAAGGGGCGAAGGCTGGTGACTGGCGCCTTAAAACCAGTTTGCTCCGGGCAGATGGAGCTCGTCAGCTACTGGCAATCCATCTAGGGGAAGGAAAACCCTGACTCCAAACACCCACTGCCTTGTGGGTCACCCGATTGTTCTTCGCCTTACATACATGCATACATACAAAATCGACCCGAAGGAGGCCACATTACCATCATGCCATCATACATCTTACAACATACATACATACATACATGCATACATACATACATACATGCATACATACATACATACTTACATACATACATACATACATACATACATACATACATACATACATACTTACATACATACATACATACATACATACATGCATACATATATACATACTTACATACATACATGCATACATATATACATACTTACATACATACATACATACATACATGCATACATATATACATACTTACATACATACATACATACATACATACATACATACATACATGCATACATACATACATGCGTACATGTATGTATGTATGCATACAGCCTGCATTGTTAGGTCATCTACAACCGTGCGTCCAAGTTTCTAGGTATACCGCGATGGATTTTCAGAACTTTCTCGCCTGGAACGTTGCCCACCATCAACAAAACCTACTTAAATTCAACTATGGAGTATGCATCACAAGCTTGGACTCTGTGGTTAAAAAAGGAAATATTATTGCTTGATAAAATATACCATCGTGCAACCAAACTCGTAAGTGGTTTCCGGAGACTAACGTACGAGGAATGATTGCAAACACTGAGACTCCCTACTCCCCTTCAAAGAAGCCGTCGAAGTGATGTGATACTAACATACAAATATTAAATACCCCACATCATCCCTTAAAACATTTATTCGAATACTGTGAGTCACAACATACACGCAGCCACTCAGCGACACTACAAATCCCCCACTCCTATATCAGCTGTCGCCGATATTTTTATTCTGTACGTGGCTGTTTCCTTTGGAATGCCCTCTCCGAAACTCTTGTCATCTAACCCAAATTTTGATACGATTAACACTACATGAGTTTCCTTGTTCTTCTTTTTTTATTGTATATACCTCATAACTCCATCCTATGGTTATTGTTAAGCTAAATGCTTTTCAGACCATTACAACTTTGAATCACTTTGAACCTCCCAACGTTCATTCGAGATTTTAATACTTATTTGTTGCATAACGATTAACGACACCTGCGTATTGACTCATGGTAACTATACAACTGGACTATACTTGACATTACATGTTTATTTTATACCTGTTTCCTGAACGAATATTTACTATGATATGGTAATTGTGAAGCTATGTGCTTCTTGTGACCATGAATTCTTGAATCTTGAAACATACACCTACATACATACATACATAGTGCTGGCATCTCATGTTATTTCTCTGTCCCACATAGAACGCGCCTCCGCTCTGCTGGAGCGTCAGCAATCGCTCGGCCTCTTCACAAAAGATCCAGTTCGTGATTGTCTTTTGTTAGGATTCGGAGTGGGTTCATTGTTTCTGTTCTACGCGCACAAAATCGGCATTCTGCCAATCACATTCACTCGAAGCCAGGTTCCCCAACTCCTTTGAGAGATTCGTCTCCTTCGCTGCCTATTAGTTTTACTAATTTTGCTACGAAAATAGACTTATATTTTGCAATGATGTGCTCGTTTTTCTGTACATTGGATTTGAGTTTTTATGGATTTAAACGAAGAAAGAGCAGGACGAATGGCTTGATGCGTTGATTGATGTGAACTGCAGGGCCGGGAGGAGGGTAATTCGATCGATGCTCTGATTGATATAACTGTGAGGATGTCTGTATGAAATCACCAGCCTGATCCAGGCAAAGTGCCGCACAGACAAAGACTGCACGTGGGCTAAGATACTGTCAGGTTGCCCAGGCCTAGACAGATATGAGAAAGGAAAATAGCAACGGAAGTGACACTCCAGCGTGTTTTCGCATGCAGCTCACTACCGTTGGCCAATCAATTTGGCACGGTGTTAGCTGCACAGCATAGAAGTGCTGGACGATTGCATATCCGTAGATTGGTGAGTGGATGGATGGTAGAAAAAAGATGGGGTGTGAATGTATCTTCGTATGGGTGGTTGGCTTAACTTCCACACAACCATGACGCGTGAAAATCCTAAAGGATGGGGATGGGTAGGTCATGACGGATTACGGAATCTGTGGAACATGGGTTGGGTTGGCAAAATCTCGGATGGAACAGGTCTTCAGTCATGTTTCGTAAACGATTGAAACGACATCATGAAGACAGCTTCCTTGCGCCTTTTACTGTCTTTACTTTTACTTTTGTGCGACTATCTCCTGGAGGATGAGTCGGCATAAAATGAAGAGTCTTGAGAATTTGGGTACAAAGCGGCGTCCCCAGCAGCACTCGGCGTTTGTTCGAGTCAGCTTCTCTAGCCTTTGCACAACCAAGTGCGACATGCAAGGCAGCAGGGAGTTGCCTGAAGGAGGTGGTGTGCACCAACTAACCGTCTACCAGACTCTGTTCCAGATTTTTCCTCGGGGTTTTCTCCCGAAGCCTTTCCCGCGATCGGGTATCTTGCAAGGCAGCGGAGGTTTAAAATCAGGGTTTTCCTTCTCTTAGCCGAAATGCCCTCCCAGGCTAACGAGCTCCATCTGCCCGAATGAAACTGGTTTTCAGGCGTCCCGCCTCCTGTTGGTAGAAACAGTTCCGCCGTGCTCGAGGAGCCACTCGTGCAGGCCAGAAGCTGGACTTGGTTGTCAGAGGCTATTTGAGTCGCGCGACATATGGGGGTATTTTATAGACAGTGGGAGCTTATCCTCACTGTCACCCTCGGCTATGACAACCTTTGGAACCCTTTTACTGTCACACATCGTAACAAGGTTTTCTCGTTATTCACTGGACAATATAAAGCAAACATTGCAAGAAAACAACCACTGAAGGCGGTTAAGAGAGATATTATATAGGGTAACTAGCCACTGTAATATCGGATCACGGGGACTTTAACCCAACAGCGGACTATCTAGACAATAGAAAAGTTAATAATCAAGGTCTTTAGAACCTATGCCCTTCGATAGTTTAACCATTAGAAACCCTACAGCGTCGCCCTAAGGAAGTCCGTATTCCGGCATCCACAAAACGTGACTCAACCGGCCAACCTCTTTAGGTTCATCTGCCTTTGATCAATTTTACTTCCGGAGAGTATCTTTGTGTGTATGCGATGGTAACAGCTGATTCCTGGAATGTTAAGGTGACGACGGGCACAATCTGGGATGAGGCAACCGTGCCTTTAACATGAGCAGAGCGTCAACAGCAAGACAGGTTTCTGCCGGTTTTTATTATCCTGCGTCACTTGTCTTGAGATGCTTACAACACGACAACATCTGAACATGGTTTCGAGACTTTCTCACATTGAACTAACCATCGCGATGTCGCATTGCGAGACCTCAAGTCCTGTTGACGGGCTGTGTCGACCTTATGAAAATGGAGTGCTGCCAAACATGAGCTGTCGGACGATTGGCATAAAACCACGCATCGTTACAACGCGAGAGAAGGCACCGCCGAAAAGTCCGGGTTCCAGTAAAAATGCCAGAGGATGGTTCGAGTGTGAAACAGAGCAAATGAAGAACGTCAGCAGCTATTCGTCAATGTCGGTCAAACGAACCCTGAGTGGCGATGGCTTGAGGTGTCCCGGTCAGCACGAAATGGTCTGACAAATCAGATCGAATTGGTATCCGACACGGGTTGGCTGAGGACTTTTTCGTGGATATGAGCGTGTAATTTGTCGTTTGCGTAATACACGCTCTGCTAATTGTGTTTTTTGATCCCGGTTGAGGGTAATCAACATCGGAAAGCTCGACCTTATGGAGTGGGTGAGGTAGTTAACGCTGGATTCTGTCTTGGAGGTTGACATTGATAACGTTATTGACGTTCAGAGCGGAAACACTGTTAGGAGGACACCCTCCTAACGAATCAAACAAGCCCCTGTGCCTGATCGACGGAGAGAAGTTGTTGCTGGGTCAGCCATGTTGTACCTTGACCACAAACCCCATCTGCACTAAGTTCAAATTCAAATTGTCTGACCAACAGCCGTCGTTCCCACGATTATGGTGTACCCTCACACGTTTGCGCTGTTGTTGACATATAAATACAAACCATGTCCAAGGTCGAAACGCACACACTGGGCGCTTGGACTCCCGATCAACGTTCCCTTCCGGTCTTGTTCTGTTTTCTTGACTGTTGGGTTAAGAACAACGCATTGATGGATGGAACGCAACGACTGTTTCTGCTGCAATATCCACGATACATCTATTTTAACATACACCAACCGGTCTGGATTAGCCTGACGTACCTCCACTTACATTAGGAGTTGTGAAGTGAATTAGCACAACACAATAGCATGAAGCGGGTTTCGGAATGATTGCGTTAGAACGGTTGGAGCAACAATATCTTCGGAAGTATGGGGACACTGTCAAGGTCAGCCGCAATCAAACAATATGCATTTCGTCAATGTCAGTTAAACGAGCCCTGCTTGGCGAGACTTGAAACCTACCGGCTGGCACGAAATTGACTGCGAAATCAGATCGAAGTGACATTCTGGGCAGACATCTTAGTTCAACCATTGCGGATAACCTCTCGCTAGACACGGAGATTGATACGCGGATTGGCAGAGCAGCTGTCATTCTGTCCAGAATGAATTCTCGTGTTTCTGGTAACTGCAAGTTGACTGTACAGACAAAGATGATGGTATACAGCGCGTGCGTACTAAATGCTTTACTGTAGTGAAACCTGGACCAACCAAGCAAGACACGAACGGGAGTTGAATGCTTTCCATCTACGAAGCATCCGTCATATCTTGAACATATCGCGGATGAACAAAGCGACTTTCAAAAGCTGGTCTACAGAGCATGTTCACCCTACAACGACAGCGCCGCCTGCGGTGGCTTGGCCACGTTTACAGAACGGAAAATGGTCGTATTCCGAAAGATCTACCTATGTGAGTTGAAATCAGGAAGGCAACCATTGGGCAGATCTCACTTGCAGTGCAATGACGTTTGCAAAAGAGATATGAAAGCTCTTGCATTGACCCCGTGAGTTGGGAAGAACTTGCTACTGACCGCTCACATTAGAGGCATTGTGTAAAGCGTCGTCTGCAAGCTGGGGAGGAGCAGATACATCTCATTGCTACTGAACGCATATCACGCCGCCGGCGTGCAACTGA
>JACCGJ010015950.1:0-22214 GCA_013407085.1 Atriophallophorus winterbourni
CTCCTTCGGTCGATGTCGACCATGGATGTACATCAAAAACGCGTGAATGTTCAAGTTTTGCAGCTTTTTGAGTGACTAAACAGTCCGATTCGGGAGGAACAATCTCTCCCGCAGCGCTGGCAACGATAGTCAGAACTCGGTTGTATTGCGTTAGTTGCACGTCGGCGGCGTGATCTGCGTTCAGCTGCCAAGAGTTGTATCTGCTCCTCCCCAGCATGCAGACGACGCTTTACACAGTGCCTCCAATGTGAGCGGTCGAAAGCAAGTTCTTCCCAACTCGCCGGGTCAATGCCAAGAGCTTTCATATCTCTTTTACAAACGTCTTTGTACCGCAAGTGCGGTCTGCCCAATGGTCGACTTCCTAGTTGCAACTCACCATAGCGTAGATCTTTCGGAATACGACCATTTTCCATTCTATAGACATGACCAAGCCAGCGCAGGCGGCGCTGTCGCAATAGAGTGAACATGCTCTGTAGACCAGCTTTTAAAAGCACTTCAGCATTATTCACTCTGTCCATCCACGATATGTTCAAGATACGACGGATGCTTCGTAGATGGAAAGCATTCAGCTTCCGTTCGTGTCTTGCGTGGGTGGTCCAGGTTTCACTGCGGTACAGTAAAGCGTTCAGTACGCACGCGCTGTACACCATCATTTTCGTCTTTACAGTCAGCTTGCGGTTACCCCAAACCCGAGAGTTCAAACGGGACAGAATGACAGCTGCTCTGCCAATTCGCTTATCAATCTCCGTGTCTAGCGAGAGGTTATCCGCAATGGTTGAACCAAGGTATGTGAACTGATGTATTGATTCAAGCTGACAGTTTCCAACAGTTATGATGGGAGGCGATACAGTCCCTTGGCTAAGGACTTTGGTCTTGCTCATGCTGATTGTTAGACCAAAGTCTTTGCATGCCGACGAAAAACAGTCCATTAGAGACTGAAGGTGCTCCTGGGAGTGAGCAATGAAGGCTGCATCGTCGGCCAACAGCAGGTCACGGATTAGCACATTTCGTGCCTTGGTTTGTGCTCTCAACCGGTTGAGGTTGAAAAGCTTGCCATCATTTCGCGTGCGTAAGTAAATACCTTCTGTTCTCGTCCTGAAAGCGTACTTCAGAAGTAGAGCAAAGAAAATGCCGAACAGCGTGGGAGCCAGAACACACCCTTGTTTGACGCCTCGGCGAATTTCACAGACTTCTGAGCTGAAACCGTTAAAATGGACTGAGCCCTTCATGCCTGAGTGGAACGAAATAACGAGCTTTAGCAGTCTTGGTGGGCAGCCTATCAAATAAAGCATTTTGAAAAGACCCTCCCTGCTGACGTAGTCGAATGCCTTCGTTAAATCAATAAAAACAGCGTATAATGGCATACGCTGTTCCCGACACTTTTCTTGAAGTTGTCTTAGGGAGAAGATCATGTCAACGGGCGATCTTCCCTTGCGAAAGCCACATTGAGATTCGGAGTAAATTCTATCAGCTAAAACTTGCAGCCGGATCTGTAAGACTTTAGCAAACAATTTGCCTACAACATTCAGAAGGGAGATTCCTCTCTAATTGTTGCAGTCGCCTCTATCTCCTTTATTTTTGAATAGTGTGATGATCTTTGTGTCTCGCATCTCTTGTGGGACACACTCCTCCTGCCAGCACTGAAGAAGCAAATAGTGAAGCGGTTGTAATAATGCTGCTCTACCGCATTTGATGAGCTCAGGTGGAATTCCGTCGTCACCAGGGGCCTTCCATTCGCTAAGCGGTCGATTGCTCTATTGAGCTCATCAAGAGTAGGGGGAGTATCTAGATATTCAATAGTCGGCAACCGCTCGAAATTTTTAAATACATGTGGTAAAACCGTACTGTCCCTAGAGTAGAGGGAGGAGAAGTGCTCTACCCATCTTTCCATCTGCTGAGTTTTGTCCACAATCGGGTCACCAGATACAGACTTAATGGGAGCCATTGTATGTTTGTTTGGACCAATGGCTCTCTTGATCCCATCATACATGCCGTGAAAATTTCCAGTATCCGCAGCTTTTTGGATACTAAGGCTAATTTCTGTCCAGTAGTCATTTGCACATCGCATTGCAGTCTGTTAGACCTTATTTCTGGCTGCTCTTAAAAGTCGTAAGTTTTCATATGTTGGCATACCTTTGAACCTCAAGAATGCTGACCGTTTCTCATCCAACACAGCAGTCATCTCAGAAGCTTTTGCTTTCGAACCAGTCGCTCGTTCGAGCTTTCTTCGGACCGAAAGTGGAAAGTGCGACTCGGCATATGCTGTTTTTAATCGATTCCCAGTTTTCTGAAGCCGATTCAAGTGGGGTGGTCTTGCTGAACTCGGCTGTGAAGGCTTTTGCAAATCGCGCAGCTAGATTAGGTTCGCACATGCGGGTGACGTCAATCCTAGGCTTACCAGACAATTTGGTGCGGTGAAATCTCGTGTCGGAAAGCTTCAGTTTTGCACAAACCAGTGAATGATCAGTGTCACAGTCTGCGCTTTGATATGATCTGGTGAGAAGTACGCTTCCTATATTAGTGCGCCTAACAAGAATAAGATCAAGCTGGTGCCAGTGCTTAGAGCGGGGATGTTTCCGAGAGACCTTATGCTGTGGTTTTGTTTGAAAGAAAGTGTTACTAACACAGAGACTGAACTGTGTGCATAATTCTAAAAGGCGTAGTCCATTTTCATTAGTTTTACCTACACCGAATTTCCCGAGACAGTTTGCCAAGATTCGTAATCCGCACCAACTCTAGCATTGAAATCACCCAGTACCACTACACAGTTTCTTTGTGGCACGTTTTTCAGGACTGTTGCAAGGTTGTAATAAAAAGCGTCTTTTTCAGCAGTCGTCGCAGAGAGCGTCGGCGCATAAACGTTTACCAACGTAATGGTACCAGTAATGCACCTCAGATTTAGAGTCCAAATCCGTTCGCTCCCGCTGCTGCTCGGTTCAGTTGCTTTAGAAGGTCGTTTCGAACGGCAAACCCAACTCCATGCAGTCGAGGCTCATCAGAACCCCTTCCTTTCCAAAAAAACGTGTAATCTCTTTCTGTCAGCTTACCAGTGTCTGGTAATCGCGTCTCTTGTACGGCTGCCACGTCGACCTTTAGTCTCTTTAACTCGTTGTTGATAACAGCAGATTTTCTTACGCCTCTGATATTCGAGACGTCGTCGTGAAATCCAGGAAACATGGACCGGACGTTCCAGGTTCCCAGTTTCAGAAATGACATTTGTTTTTTCGTAGTTGGTTTCGCTGGTGCGGAAATAACAGTCTGCTTGTCGGTTGATTCCTAATCCCAATGCACCCAATGAGGATAGCAGACCGTGGCGAGACGGCACCATATTGGCTGGGGGCTGCCCAGCTTGAGGCGGGCGGTAGCCGTCCAATGAGACCTGAAATTCTCTCCCACCGTCGAAAGCAGCCCCAGGCGCTGAGCTCTACGCCAATCGAGCCATAGCTTTTAACCGGTATCTGCTGCTTCCCGTGTTATTATCCGCAGAAGCGGAATGGAGTGTCCTCTCCATTGGTGCGTTGGGATGTACGCCAGGGCAGTTCAAAGTGGAGAACTAGCTGTTGCCCATGCAGCAAGTGCTCCCTCTCCACGGCACCATCGGAACCAAAGGAACAGCTAGGCTGATACGTTTGGACAACGATGCCGTCGCAGAAGTTGGCAGGGCGAAGTTGTAAAAAAACTTCGGACTGCCTAACGGGACTCCGGCTCCGGATTTTTCTTTGAAGAACCATATATAACAGTGGCATACAAGTTTAACTTTATTTGATGTGGTTCCATGAATACTAAACAGGAACTAGCAAGTTTTTGGTTATGGCCCTAGTAGTGTTTACTGATGACGGCGTTCTAGCGATGGCTTCGCCCTTCTTGTGATGATTGTTTGAATAACAATCAATAATAATCAAGAATGTTGTTATTCAAATTCTCGTTGTTAGACTTATATTAATTAATACATACCGTGTGATTCGAGCGAGCGTGGTTTATTCTCAATTCTATTCTTGGGTTGGTTATCCAATTCGATTCAATACAATTCAATTCATTACATTTCTGCCTGTTGATGTTACTCTCTCCGATCCCATTGTTTGTTGCCTCGCGCGATTTTAATAATTTGAAAGGTGGTCGATATCATTGACCGGGCGGCGAAGATCGATAACTGTACACGTGATGCCGATTGACTTTTGAATCGTGTTGGCGAAAGGTAGAATAAGTAGACGAGTACAATGATGAATGTGTAGAGATACTGGTCTGCTACAAGTTATCCGACAGCTTCTGAAACCGCTGGTCGATCTTAATAAGTTGTTTATCGAAAACTTTGAATTTAATCGTCACTCAATTACCGTAAGGTTAATTATCACGATTTGCTGAATAGCTTATGTGCGAGGACATCATAGTCCAACACTAATATCGGTTTAAAATGAACACACCATACACTTAGCTCTAATAATCCAATCCTCGGGACAACCAGGAGCACTAATTATCATTTGAATAGTACTCTCGCAAGTATTCAACTCCTGCAGACATTTATTACATCACTCTCGCAACACTCATATACACGGTCACCCGATTAAACTCTAGTAACAGCATAGCAGATTGTGCTGACTCCATTACGCATTTTCTGTCAGCACGATTGAAAAACCCACTAATTACCAACACAGACATTTGCATTTGAGGATGATCCTTAACAATATTTTGTGACAATTTTTACCGTCCGATTCGATTTACTTTTTAAAGGGTTTTGCACAGCGAAACTGTTTACTTATGAATCTATGAATGGGCACAACACAACTATTAACACATTTAAGTAACTTAGATATACAATAAAAGTTAGACATTGATAAATGTTACCACGCCAGAGAGTTTAGGTACATTAATCATGTGGTTCTTCACAACAAATAGCAGGCAATTTTTTTAAACACGAACAAAGCAACTTAAAACAAAGACACTGAATCATGCCGGGTCACTTAATGAACTATTTGAGGTCAAATTTCTTATCTCCAGGTCACCCAAAAGTTTATTTCAGGTCAGATCCGTGACATTTGCATGATAGACCCACATTTAAAATGGGGAAAAATGAATCAGTTCTCATGCTCAACAGTTCGAAGTATTTAACACATTTTCTAATCTTCATATCGAATAAAGTACACGTGCAGAATAGCTTCAGCCAATGTGAAATGACCTATATATTATTTTAACATTCTGTATTATACATCAGTCATGATTGAAAACGGAAAAGGAGTTTGTGAGTTGATTGTAGAACTAGTCTTTCTGATCATTATCGCTGACGGAGAGTTGACACATGCAATCCGAATCGTTATTCGATGATTCAAACATCGAAATGATAGCCTCATTCTGAAGCCATATCGTGGATCGCGTATGAAAACAACAAGCATTTCTCCAGTGTACGTTTAAGTCGATACCACATGTGTTAGTAGCAAAAACTGCGTTAGGGAGCGCATTCTAAATATCGATTCCCCTGCACTTCATGAGCATAAAGGTGCAAGGGGTCGCACATTTCACGGCGAATTTTGAAACGCGAGAGCTATGCTAGTTTGTAGCAGACTAGTACCTCTACACATTCATCATCGTACACGTCTACTCATTCAACCTTTCACCGACACGATTCAAACGTCAATCAGCGTCACGTGTACAATTATCGATCTTCTCCACCCGGTAAGCCATATCGACCACCTTTCAAATATATATTCAGATGGCGCGAGGCAACCAACACCGACAGGCAGCGAACAACGATACTGCCTCTTTTCTCCATTTCCATTCAATCAGTTTTCCTTCCAACCAATGTACAAAACACCGACGTCACTTCACAAAGATAATATTCGCTATACAAGCGTTGTTCTCTGAGCCGAGTCGGGGGGTTTCGAAAGGCGAAGCCATCGCTAGAACGCCGTCATCAGTAAAGCCCTCTAGGGTCGTATCCAAAAGTTCACGTATATTAGATGCCCCAAAACAATCAGTATAAGTTCAGACAAATGTTATTTCACAACAATGATTCGTTAGCAATAACTCACGAATTTCATCCAATATGCCGTACTTTTACGATACAAATCCAACTTTGTATAGTTTAGTCGTTTTCTTTATACGTTCACACCGGAGCAATCTTCGTGGAAAAGCTCCAAGGTTAGAGATTATAAATTATATTTCTCATTTACTGATGCATTAAATATTTTGAGCCATCATTCGAACCGCAAGTTTAAGATTTGATACTATCTACATGATATCTGAATGCTCCACGCAATCAACTGGCCAATTATCGCACTTGAGCGGAAACCAACAGGATGTGGACACGTAATTTGAAGAATGCCAATTAAAAATCTGACTGATTAATTTGAACAATGGTAGGAAACCATATCGACATTGCTAATTATAATATAAATCTCTTTAGTAATGTGTTGCTCACACACCCCCGCACTTACACAGCACGACCGGTTTCAGGCTGTTTGCAGTCATCAGGTGGAGACAGTAAGATTAGGTTCAGTGAGCATTTAATTATAGCCCAAAGTTTCGGCTGACTACTGAATAAAGAGACAGTCAGTATTGTTTTTAAAAAAATGACTGACGTTCGAAGCAGATACTTGTCAATAGCAATTTGACGAAAGATACATATTTTCGAGAACAAGTTTTTATATACCGAAAATATGATTACACATTTCTAGCCATATTCGTCACGCTGAATGAATTGGTTCGAAAATGGCTTCCAAGGATGTTACAGCGGAGCACCACTCTTACCGGAACCAACGTGAGATTGGTCGGAAAGGTTGGTGTTATATCTGTGGTTTGCTACTACTGGCCCAGCCGTGGATTCGACAGAACACAACCGTAACCAAACTCGTGTATTGAACGAACGAATGAATATCACAAAGTGCACGAGTTAGCGAATATCCCGCAGTCAGCCAAAATCACAATTTGAATTCACGATCGATCTTGATTGGTGATTAATCGATAGTTCGTTCACTGTTTATCCAACAGTTGGTTAAATGCGAACGATCCTATTTCTCAAAAGCGTCTGAAAACTTTGTTACAATGCATTGTTTAGAAAAAAAACCAATTTTTCAGCACACAACATGAAATATACGCAAAGTATGTGGCGACAAATCTGATGAAAAGTGAGATAATTTTACGGGTGATGCACCATCTCTTAACACACCTACGAAAAATCGATTCCCACCGCGCTGTAGACACTAAATCATGCGAGACGTAGAATTGTGCGTGCCCGAAACGAAGCAGATTTTTAGTGAGATGATAAATTGAAATGAAATCTTTCAACACAGTGAATTCTGATAACTGAGCTTTAACGACCAGCTGGCATTGAAGAGTTTGCAAGACCATGACCTTGGGTTCTAAAGCACAAAACTCGGGGTATTATATTATTTCCTTTTAAAGCAGATTTAGCGATTTTGCTAGAAAGACTACCACAATAATGAAGAAAATAATATTTTGTCATTCAATCACACAAAGTATCAAGTTTTGCGTCAATATCGACAACAACAACAAAAGCACCAACGGTTAGACAGCACAATAAGGCTGTACCTTGTTTGAAGCGGTCAAACAATTTATCAGCTGGATTAAACAGAGCAAACGGTGGTAAAATTTTGAAGTTACTGGGCTAAACATATAATGATTTATGGTGTAAAAGCCAGTAGCTGTACAATTTCATAGGATATACGTAAAGGATTTATATAAACCTCACTTTTAAGTTTCGATCCATGTGGTTCACAGGAAGAGTAAGAATAATTCCAAGTTTGACATGAGATAGGAAAAGTTGGTTGAAAATGATCGTTTGGCCAACCTGTTTCTCTAAGAGCGTGTGTAAAACAGGAATACTGATGAACAAGTGTATACTTGAATGCCACCGTTGCATAGGGTTCGTACAACAAACCACGATGTTCAAATACAGAATCACATAGTGATTCGTGGTCAAGCACTCAAGGGGCTTATGGATGACCAAAGTAGCGTTCTAATTTCGGGGGATGTGAGCAACACATTACTTAGCATTACTGATGATTTTCACTAAACTGGGGCTAATACAGTATTATTCAACATGAAATTTAGTAAGTTTTCTTTCGGTGACATCACAATTTCTGGTGGTACATTGTTCTACAGAAAGCATACAACGGACTGAATAAAATTTCTGGCAACGTGTACAACGAATTGGTATAGATTTTATTGAAATTTTCGAAAGAATACGCCTATGATGTTTTCTTTGAAAATTGTGAAGACATTTAGAGTGCATGATTTGTGGATTAACACAATTAAGTGAAGCCTGGAGCTCTCTCTCATACGCACATCACGTGTGTAAGCATGTGATCGAACAGGTCGGTAAAGCCATGCAACGTATGATTATAAGTGCAAACCTTGTCGACCGTTTCTACATTGTTTGAAGTATGCGGATCGCGATCGTACGGTCCCTACCTGATGAGTGCAAATATCATGACACCGTTCGTGGAGTGTGTGACGGAAGTGCATGCAAATACTACTTTTTGTTGAACCCCGTCGGCTTAACCCAACAACAAATGTATGAACATAATTGATTAAGCAGGTTTGTCATGCGTTTCGAAAGTGACTCACAAGTGCAAACTTTGTTCGCCATCTCTCTACTGTTTCAAAACATACAGATCCTAATCGTACTGATGAAATCGACCGTGGGATGAGCGCGGTGGAACTGAATGCAAATACGGATTGTTTGTTTAAGATACAAACTCAATGGTATTAGGGAAGTATTCGAATCGCCAGTAAAATTTACAAATCCAAGGAGAGTAGGTTTAAACTACAAGCGAGATCGCGTAACATCGATCGTTATGATGAGAATAGACGGAAGTAAAGCCTGTGTGATTTTTCTAGATCACACTGTTTCAGCGTTCATTCGAATTTCCCCCTATTGGCGCAGCAAAATCTTGTTAGTTCGAAATATTTAAACTTCACTGCATTGAAAATGGGCGTAAAATATCAGTTGTTTATAAAGAAACAGGGTTGATAGATTACTAGGCACGGTCAATTCAAAGGCCTCGCAATTTTTTCGCCTTTGATACAGAAGCTTTGTCGGACTCAGAGTGATCGCAGAAAAGGCAACATAATTAAATAGCGCTACAATCATGACCTATAATTGGGGTTACGAGTGAGCAGCCTATTGAAATCCTAGGGGCATCACATGACGTAAGCAGATCAAATCAATCGATCTATTTAAGTAGTGTAGCATCAAATCGGTCAAAGTCAGTTGAAACGGCGAATGAATATGCACGAGTAAACGTGTATGACAAGTGTAAGTAGAGCTAAATGGCATCCAATAGGTAGGGGCACACTTATGGGGAGGCTGGCATGAATTTATAGACAATAGTAAACGGGAAAAAAGATGGATAATAGCAAGATGTTTGTTTGGCGCCAAGCTATCTAAAACAGGAATTTCGATACAACGTTTGCCCCAGTCATAGGCATAGATATTTACCAAAGGTACCCAAGGAGGGCATCCCTATATGTGATCAATTTTCGATTAAAGCCCACAAAGAGACGGTGTCGAGCTACTGTGCACACCCTTGGCCCAAAAGGTTTCTGAATGGATAAGTGGTATCTTAAACGAAACAAGAAGTCTTTCGGGTTTTCTGTCAGTATTTCGCGTGAGCTAATGTGAACAGACCTTAACTGAGTTCATGCCTCGCAGCGTAAATAGGCGAATCGATCTTGTGTTTAGATACATAACTTGACGCCGCAGGATTTCAATAGGTTGCTCAGGAGAAAAACCAATTAAATATATTATATCACCATCTGTCGGACAAATATTCTGTGATAAAGGTGAAACAGTACACAACACTGCACTAACCGATTGCTTTCAAGTTTCATTTTGAATAATGACGAAGTCGGTCAATTCTCGTTTGGAAAGTGAAACAAACTACTTAAAACACGATAGTAGGAAGAAATACGAAATATGGGACCCAGTTGAATGGAGGAAATTGATAACTAACAGATACAAGTTAACAGTTCACAAAAAACCAATTTTGTTGGCCATGGTTATAAAAACAATTTTCTGAAAAAATCGAAGTAAAGATCAGACCTAAAATTAATCGTAATTACAACCGGTATAAATACAGAAAAATACACGTGTACAACATGGTTAATGTCATATTGCAGCGAATTATCCAGCAAGCAGGAATCCGTATGCAGCCGGATTGCAACCTTTTGATAGAGAAATCCTAGAACAACTAAACCAGTGCCTGTATACGCACGTAATTTAGGGAGCAATTCATATTTCTTCTGTGACTGAGACGATTGGTCTAATAAACGGAACGGAACCCCAACTTAATGAGCTGTTTCTCCACTACAGCTCCACACTTACACTTTTGTCATTCGTCTACCGAAGCGGCAGCTTTCCAATTCCTATCATTTGTTGAAACGAGTAATATGTTGCGCTAGTTTTAAGGCGCCCGAATACTTGTTTTTATGATATCACAGGAAAGTACGAATCTTTACACAGGGTTTGAGACAAGAGTTTCAACGAACGCTGAGTCTACGAAAAAGGTGCTAACTAATGTAGGCTGTGACTCAGTGAGGAATATTTAATCAATCTAAAGAGAAAATAGACGATTACTCACAAAGTTAACCCAAAAAATCAATGTCGTAGTTTTATCTCTCATGGATGTAGTTCGAACGTATGAAAAAACTGGTCATGGAATCAAACATTCTTTTGAGAAATTCATGGAAATAAACACCCGAGGAACGGTTCAAATATGAAATCATAGTAAAGACGAAAGAAGTAGCAATTAGAAGGCGAGAAAGATGAGATGAATGCACGACAGACCGGGAGAGCAGATAGATGAGAACTGGAAAATCATCAATCGAAAAATAACCACAACAAAGACACGGTGTAGATGTGGAAGGAGTCCGGTCCGATGAACAAGCGACCCACGGTTACTTCATGAGCGATTTGACCACGGCGTTGACGGACAACTGCCGTAGATCCGCGTACGTTTGGCCAGTACCGACAAAAACTATTGGTTGACTAGAAATGTAGGCCATTGAAATCGCGGCACCAACCTACAAGGCAAAGAGGCAAACATGAAATAAATAAGAGAGACAAAGGAAGAGCGAGAAACAATGAGCTATATGTACACAACCGAAAAGATGAAGAGAATGCAGTGGTCTGAAAGAGCAAACAAACAGAAGCACTTTTCGGCTTGTAGGTAACACCACAGAATCATCACACACAAAATGTGGACCGTCGTGATAAACTTTGTGAATATATCGAAGGACTTGGTACTGATGAGTAGTTGCCAAAACATAATGAACCAACTCCCCAAACACTTTAAAAACAACAATGCCCGTCAGATTTAATCGGTGTTAGCTTACACTGTATCTCATGGGAAGACCTGACAAGGAGATCAGATTGGTTAGACGACCACAACAGATGTTGTTGGCTCCTTCTCGATTGGTCAGGCATATGACGCTACTCAAATGTGCCAGTCTGGAGAAACATTCATGAAGGCTCAATCGCGATTGGTCAAACGGTGGACGGTAGCTCAGGCTGTAAGGCGTAAGACTACAATGGTGAAGGTCATGTGTTCGAGTCAGACCCGAGACAGGATATGCACTGCTGATGAGCTCACTCGAGTCCAGTGCTTCCAATGTGGACCGTCGTGATAAACTTTGTGAATATTTCGAAGGACTTGGTACTGATGAGTAGTCGCCAAAACACACAAAATAATATGAAGCACAAATTTAGAAACAATATCTCTTCGACGAAAAAGACGACACAAAACCCATAAGACAGGAAGCGAATGTAATTAAAAGACGACTAGACCGTTTCGCGTTTTATCAGACGCTGAAAGCCAATTCAGCGCACAAGGAACGACGAGATGTGATGATTGTTTGAATAACAATCAATAATGTTCAATTAATAATAATAATAATCAATAATGCTGTTATTCTCGTTGTTAAAGTTACATTGATTAATACACACCGTGTGATTCGAGTGAGCGTGGTTTATTCTCAACTCTATTCTTGGGTTGTTTATTTCATTCAATTCATTGCACGAGAACACATTGACTTACCTTATCGTCAATCGTGTCGAATTTGGTCAAGACGATACCGTCGATGGTACGTGGTTTGCTGGCCATGCTGTGGTCGGCCAGCGATTGGTTGAACTTCACCAGTTGGTCAACCGCCTCATTGCCCACGAGAGCCTCACCGACAAACAAAACCAGGTCAGGCTGGTTGAGGTGTATGAGCTGACGGGGATAGTGAATGATAGTTAGTATGGTACAAGACATGTAGAAGAACAGAGATTACTCTGATGTAAACCGTTAACAACATTATTAGAGTTGTGAAGATGCCGGGTCAATACAGCTGGTTGACGTAATTGAAATGATTAAGCAAGCCAAATTGCCAAACACGGTAATTCAGCGAGCTAACTGTATGCGATCATGAGCCTGAATTCAGATAAAGTGTCGTATAATCAGCGACTTGTTATGATGCATGGCAGTGAATGCTGCAAGGAAACAGTCGTGCTGATGTGGCTCTACTCGTTCACGAAACTTGTTTGAATGCATGTTCCATTCGAGTTGTAGGCACCTCATCCCAGTTTGTTTGTGCTTACTCTTTTATAGAATCCATAGCTATTGAAGTGTCACCCTTCCCCGTCTTTTAGGATTTTACTTTTTCATGGTTGTATGGCAGTTAGACATTCGGTACATGCTACCGGTGTAATACTGTTTCTGATGGTGATAATCAGCGAATGTGTATGGGCTAACGTAACGTAGGGTTGTCAAAGCTCAGACAGGGGAAGTGGCATGCTTCCGCATACAGCTCAGTACCTTTGGGAAATCATTTTAACGCGGTTTTACCCGCGCAGTGTGAAATACTGCACAAATGCATGTACCATGTTCGCATGCAAGCGTACAAGTTTTTTTACGTTCTCAAAGTTAAACTTGGAGGACACTTTTAATCAGATTGAAACAATCAACTTTTAGGTGACCGATCCACATAGTGTATCTGAGCCAACCGATCAAACCAATGAAAAAGACCAAATTTAGGAGTGCTTACAACTTCTACGCTTACAGGGGACGTCAACACTCCTAAACTGGCCAGTTCTTTTTTCAATTGAACACACGTTATTGACATGGAGCAAGTATGAAAATCACGGCAACCGAGGCGGACTGAAAACTCACTGAGGCTAACGCTCGCATCAACGGCTCATTGTCCTGCATACGACCGGCGGTGTCCACAAGAACCACATCAATATGACGATCACGAGCTAAAAACAGGAAATGAACAATGAAGTAAACCGATGAGGGAGGAGATGTGTTCAACGCAAAACACACGGAGGCATACCGTAATTGATAGCCGAGCGGGCGATGGAAGCCGCGTCACGACCGTAGCCTTGTTCGTAGAGTTCAACCATTGGTTGATTGCCATGCTGCTCTGGAGGATGTATGAAGTTTAATTTGTGCACATGAGTTCGCAATTGTTCAACCGCACCAGATCGGAATGTATCACAAGCAGCAATGAGGACACGGAAATTCTTCTCGATTAGCCAAAACGCAATCTAAGCGGAAGAATTAAAAAAAACAATAGATGAGGGAGACGGGTGATGTGTTAACAAGTATATGAGGATAATGTATGAAATCACAAGCCTGAATCCAAGAAATATGCCATACCATAAAATACTACAAGTGGGCTAAAATAAGGTTAAGTTGCCTAGGATTAGACGAGGTACATTGGAAAGGAAGAAAACTTAAAACAGGAAATATTCATGAAACCAAGCAAGCCAAAGCAAGCGAAGTTTGTGAATATGTGGACAGCTAGGCCGACCGGTCGCTCGAGAACGGGAATGCAATTAAGACCAGAAGGTCAACATCACTCTCCCTCATCGCGAAAGGTACAAACCTATCAAGATTGGTAAAAAAGTTGTTAGCAAGATCAAATAATCGATTTTCACACAGAGGTATGGTATGAAAGCACAATCAAACTCAGGCGAGGGATATCAAAACAACGGTGGTGAATCTCGTTATTCGTTACTCGCTCATCCCATCGAACATTGAGGATGCGTCGGAGACACCAATGGTCGAAAACCTCTAGTTTCCGCATATCCTCCACCCGCACAGGCCTGAGACGCTGAACTAACCAGGGTGACACTATCGCCGACACCCTGCGCAGAATGGCGTTGTCGTCGCGGAGGACAAGTGAAGACTTGGCTCGCCACCGTGAGATCGGATGTGGAACTGCTTGGTCTACGATCGGTTGACGGATGGCGCACGTGGGACCAGACCTGACTTAAAATCTGCGCGGATCTCGCTTCTAACCGCCGAGCGTGGGTGGCTGCAATCCGTGACATCAACGAAACCGACTCATCCTCCAGGAGATAGTCGCACAAAAGTAAAGTATGAAAGCACAAGCCTGATCAAGGTAATTTACCGCACAGTCAGAGACTGTACGTGGGAGATATTACTGTCAGGTTGCCCAGGAGGACGCCCAGAGTCATAGAGCCTCATCAAAGAAACGCACTCCAAAAATAAATAAAGCATGACTAGAAAAGCGAACAAGAAACAAAAGTTTCAAATGCCGTACCTTTGCTAAATTCGTGGATTTACCCACTCCATTGACACCACAAAATACGATTGTGTAAGGTTTCCCATGGGTACGCGCGTCAAGAGCATCGCGAAGGATGTCCACACGTCGACCGGAAGCCAAAATACGACTGCACACCTCTTCTACGGCATTGCGAACGCGAGTGTGAACGCGCTCAAAGGTTCCCAAAGGTGTATTGACCAACTGCTCGGCAACGTTATCGCACACACGCTGCGCAATTTCAGAAGCAACATTTTTTGCCACCAAAAGGTCGCGCAACTTTTCCAAAGAAGGCGTGATATCTTCAAGTGTCAGTAGACGGCTACTGCCAACGGGCAATCGAAGCCCACTCAGAACCGAAGAGAGCAGCCCACCACCATTCTCACGACCCTGTAGAAACCAAAATTTAATCAGAAAAACATGCGTAAACGGTAAAGGCGAATGACTTAAACAGTTGTTCTGTTGGAGGTAAACAGTTGGACACTAGTCCATCTGGGCAAGAGGGGCTCACAGAGTGAACTAGGAAAGTTAAACACCCAAAACAACCCCAGGTCAACAAGTGTGAGATTTTTTTATTTTTTTGGACATGCATGGGTCTTGATGTTATTCATGTGTATATGTATGAAATCACAAGCCTGATCCAGGCAAAGTGCTGCACAGTCATAGACTGCACGTGGGCTAAGAGACTGTTAGGTTGCCCACGCCTAGACAGACATAGGAAAGGAAAATAGCAATATCAGTAAGACTCAAGCGTGTTTTCGCATGCAACTCACTATATATATGGTTGTTGTTGATATTTAAAAGACTAATTAGAAACTCTGCACGGACATGGCAGCGAAATTATTTTATATGGGGTGATTCTTGTATAAATTCGGGACTCCCAGAATCACTGAGCACAGGTTCTAAGAAAGACAGGCAAATAAAATACGCATAACAATACATGCGTAAGAAAATAGAACTAGATCTGATCAACATCAACCAATACGCAAAAATTAATGTTACGTGTTGTTACTAAAATTGTTTGGTTGAAATGGAAAAGGAAAGATCACGAACTAGTCGTTTTTCGGACGCATAAGTTTGGTCTAAATATTTTTACTGCAATCGTCTTAGCTGTTCTCAAGGCGTTCCAGCCAACCTTTCGAGATACTTTGTGAGGAACAGTGTAAACGACTGAAAACACGTTTTTAGGCTTCACTCGGTGCCCCGTATCAATCACATGAGCTAGAATAGAACTATTCAATTTTTAGAACAGCCTTTGCTTAACCAACAAGGATGAAGTTCAGACATTCGATTTACCAGTTTCGGCGTCGTACGGCCAACGTATCGTGCTCCACAGGAACAGGAGCACTAACACGGAAGTACATTCAGTTTGAAGTAAGAGATTTATAAGTGCGATGACCACATAACGGTTTCAAAATAGAAAGGCCAAATATACCTTAGCTTTATTGCCAGAATGGTGATTTTCTGAAGCATTCGAGTCAACAACATTGGATTCCTCTTCCGACAAAACATTATCCTCTTCAGCCGACGAAACTTCAACTTCTTCAAGGTCATCTTTCATTCTGCCACGCAACCGAGAAAGGGTTTCAGCTTCCGTAGTAGATAACACATACGCGGATTGCACTTTTGCTTCGGGATCTTGAGAAAATCCATTTGTTGAATTGCTGAAATCCAGAGCAGCAGCTTCTTCACCAACAGCAGCGTTGTCCCACCTCCGACCTTCTTTTACTTTCTTCCCATTGGGTTTTTGTGACGGTGAAGAATTCGGACTAAAACGTGAAACATAGTAAAAGGCTCGCAAACTACGGAGTTGCAAGGAGAAACAGTTGCATGATAAAACCAATTCTAGATTCAAAAATGCTCATTTGCATGCATTTCCATCATACACACCCGACGACCGGTTTTGTCCTGTTTGCACTAATTAGGTAGGGACAGTAGGATCAGGATCCGTATGCGCTTGAAACAGTGGAAGAATGGCAAACAAGTTGCACATGTATGTCACTGTTGAATAAGGTTGGTACGACCAACCTACGTAATCACGTGCCCAAACATGTAGATAAGGTTTAAATCCATGATCAAGAAAAAATACTCAATTGCTGATTTTCAATTCTAGATTTCTATAACCATTGGGATGATCGATATTGTCGCAGAAAAGCGTGCTGCTGAACGTTTATCAAACGCGTGAATCCGAATCGACAGTTAGTCGAAACAGACCAGCTCATGGGATCGCGTAACTTTTAACGGTTAAACTGTAGCTTCAGGTTTTGGATTCACGCCGACTGAGTCCACAAAGTAATACAATCGCTTAAAAATACGAAACATGCCACAAGCCAAATAATGTGATCGATACAACGCTGAAGTTTAGTAACCTAACAGATGAAGGCCATTCAAGCTAGTAAGAGTACTTATTAATAGAATATGCTACGATTGAGAAAAAATTCCGAGCTCCATTTTTATTGTTATAATGAATGCATTGTTGAGCTGTTTTTAAATACCGAAAAGGATATCGTTCGGTACAATCAAGTGTTTTGCCCCGATTATGTTGGATACACATCCTTAACAAATAAATTCAACTGACGGATTCGTATGGTTCATTAGTTTAAGACAAGATGCAGTTCAATCAGTCTTGGAACAGCTGTGATGGCGAACAAAGGAAATCTATCTAAATAGCGTCACAAGGGGCGTGGTTAGATATTATTTAAGAGAGAAAGTAGTGGATGCGAAAGCACAAGCCTGATCCAGGCAAAGTGCCGCACAGTCAGAGACTGCACGTGGGCTGAGATACTGTCAGGTTGCCCAGGCCTAGACAGTGGAAGATTTCTTTGTCACAGAAAACACATTTTCTGCATCACAATAGTTCCAAGATAGATCGAAGCAAGTAGGGATACTCTATAGTCGATAATGCATTTTTAGAAAGGGACCAAAAACCAAGTCTTTTGTGATACGAGGATTCGCAAATCTTCATCTTTGTGATAGACGACAGAGGGACAAGCTCTAGCGAACGGCATCTTTTCCCAGTAAACTTAGGCTCGGAAAAGTCGTTGATACAAATTAGATTCGCCCTCCTAGTCGAGCAGTACAACAGAGATTTAATGCCTTCAGTTTGGCAAGTAAACAGCGATGCTTAAGCTAATAAAAATATCAATAACCGAATCAATTACATCCATTAGCTCATACGAATGTTCACGCGCTGTTAGAAGATTCCAGACACAGGATCTATGCTTAGTGAACCCATGCTGTATCGCGGTTACAATTCTAGATTTTTGCATGAAACTATCCGACTTATTCGACACTATCCATTTCACAGCGTTCTCAGTGACTGCTGTTAGCATAATAGGCCAAAAGTTAGCAGGCAAATTTGGATCTCCTAGCATGAACATGGACTTGGCGATTCATTGTTTCCGGCATTTTAGCAAGCGAGCGGGATCCATAAAATGTTGGATTGGTTTACCAGTGATCATCACAGCAGTTAAAAAGGCATTTTTCCGATTAACTTTATTCTTTGCAGTTCGAAGAAAGTGTAAGTTTCTATTTGTTAGTATACGTTTGAACATAAGAAATGTTGGCCGTTTCACAGAAAATTTGACATCGAACAAATCGCTCGTTCAAGTTTATTGGACTAAAGTGGAGAGAGAAAATCAGCGTATCCATTCATTTAAAATGAATTATAGTTTTCAGGTGCTGAATTTGCCGGGCCCTGCGCGGCTGCGAAAAAATACCATAGACTAGACGGGTAAGTGAATTAATTAGACGGAAAGTTTAAATACGTTCCGTGTTTTGTCGAGGGCAAGCAATTAAGAAAAGAGATTGTTTAAGCAGTTTGAAGTGATCACCGGCGCACATCATTTTTGAAAAGCAAGGAAGCGTTCGGCAGACCAAATAATGCTTCGGTTTTAAAAACGTCAATCTCTAAACGTTTCACGTAGAGAATCTCCATATACCAGTTGGATGGTTGACATGGGCGATCCGTTCAATTTTGCACTTAACAGTAATCCGCTAGTGCTTATTCAACGATTCGGTTATCAATATAAATAAAAAAGCTATGATGGACAACCTTAGTTCACAATGACACAGATGTGCAAACGTGCAGTATTTCAGTACTCTACAAAAGTGATTTGCCACCGGTACCGAACTGCATGTGTGAACGCGCTGGAGTCTCAACACAATTTTCTATTTCTTATATCTGTCTAGGCCTGGGGAACCTGACAGTATGTTAGCAAGCATGCGGTCTTCGATTGCGCGGCACTTAGTCTGAATCAGGCGTGTGATTTCATACTGGTGTCAATTGAACTCATGGGGTAGAATAGAACACGAGCTCAGGAAAAATACCGTAGGTTTTGATCATGCTACCGAGTTTCGAGGGAAAGTAATCCGAAACCTGCAAAAATAACTGAATCAAGCTACCGTTTCCACCTGGGACTGCAGACGGTGCTCCAGAATATTTAGTGAATATTCGGCCTACGCAGCCAATATCAAAGCGAAACCCAAATTCGTTGAACATCATGCTTCAGTGATGCCCAACAAAGAACTCATTTAACAGCAGCGCTAGAACCAAGTTGAGGTGTAGTTAAGCCTTATTCCACGGTAGTTAGAGCAGAAAGGTTCATCCCGAAAATATCACGGACATAGTTCAGTATCACGCTGAATATTCAATCACGGATGCAGTGGAGATAAATGTACATGAGTGCAGATAGTGATGTATTCATAGGAAATCCTGGCATCTCGTGGCGCATTAATGTACTTTGTCCGTCACAAGAATTCCTAAACACCATTGAAGTATTACGCTCGACTATTTTTATGTACTTAAATAATGATGTCTGGTGGTAGCTAATTGGTTACAGAGTAACTGAGTAAAGTGCATGACAAACTTGCTTATTTTATCATAAAATTGAAGACTAGTATCAGAAAGAAAATAGAGAAAACAATAATGAAAACCACAAGAGATAAGGTTTTCCACTGCACTACAATTAATATAGTTTTCGTTAGGACACCTTAAATTTATAACCCGCGAAGGTAATGGAAAAAGAAAGTTCTGCATGTTGTGAATAAGAACGGCCGCAGTTTGCTAGAGATGATCCATTAATCCAGTCTATTTTGAATTGATTTTTACTGCATATATAAAAATATTTTCAGTATCAATGCAAAAATTGTAGTACGACAGTAAGTGAACTCCTTCGATGACGAATGTGGGACAAAGTGCCAGATCTAGACGAAGCCGTTATTCTTATTATGAAGTCAACGTGGCAAATGAGAGTATAGTTGTGACACCAGCGAACTCACTAGTATATATACTAAAAGATAACAACTATGCGCATGGAGTCACGGGTCTAAACCGATAGACGGTACATGGGAAAAATGCTATCAGGTTGCCAGGTAAGGACGTGAACAACTCGTTAATAGCAGGACAAACGCATTGTTCAAAAACATATCCACTGTAGCACTTGTCTAGAGCAATTAATTTTGTAAAACTTAAACGCGTACAAATGAACTGAAGTTCAAAATAACTACGGGCGGTATATGTATGTATGAAATCACAGGCCTGTATTTAGGCAGTGCCACAGTTAGGAATTGCGCGTGGGCTAAGAAACTGTCAGGTCGTCAAGGCAAAGACAGATAGTTTTTCTTAATTTAATATTGAACGTACCAAAAAATGATAGGAGTAAATTTGCGCCTAGAGCCGCGTCCTAGGTTGACCATTTCTGAAGAAAATGCTTCCAAAGATAAAAATTTTCTGAGGAACTTTGTCGATGCTGTTATGAGACCATCCACTTAGAAATCAGAGACACATGCTAGGTACGTTTTTGTAAGAAATTTTCACAAAGAGTCGATATAAAAACAAAATCATTGCATTTCTGTGTAAGCAACATGTCATTTAGTTAATTTAACCGAAATAAATATTCAAAGATTTAGAAAAGCTCGATAAGTGATAATAACCGCAAAAGCACTCCGCGATCGCACTTTTAACATGACAGATGAACATCATAGGTTTTTAAACATTCTACTTAGTTTTACTGTGCAAAAGTTGAATACATATGCGAACAAGATACACTTATTCTGCATATGACTTAAGTTTACAAGTTATACTCCTTGGCATTGTTGACATGATGAAATGATATGTAATGAGAAAAGTGATTATTTTTGTGTAAAATCACAAGCTTGATTTTTATATGTGCAACAAATTATGTTAAATTATACATGTACTGTTCTAGCGTCCGATTAAACAGGACGGCGTACTAATGAAATTCGGTAGTGAATATTTAAATTTTCTCGACGGTGTCTGCTCTTAAACCCGAATATCAGAACAAGATAAACATCAATTTAAAAGTAACCAACTAGACAGTCCAGAGTCGGCTGGCAACAAGTATATAGTTTAAGTTAAACAGAAGCTTCAACAGCGATGGTTTTGTATGAAATCACAAGCATGACACAGGTAAAGTGGCGCACAGCCAGAAACTGCACGTGGGCTAAGATACTGTAAGGTTGCCCAGGCCTGGACAGATTTCAACAGCGATACATGAGACGATTTTGCCAGCTTAAATAAGCTTTAATAAAAATGAACATTATGACATGGGAAGAATACTGAATGATGGAACAGAAACTCAAAAATGGTACCTGGAAGACGATTTTGACTTCTTGGAAGCTTTCAACTTTTCTGCAAGTTTGCGTCGATTAATAGCGTAAATATCTTCATCAGCTTGGGAAGAGATAGCGCTATTAAGTGTTTTTGGTTTGCTATCGTTTTCAGGCATCACATTTGATTTTTTATCTTTTGAAATGATCATGGACGCAACAGTTTTTTTCGATTTTTCAGATTCTTCAAAAGTGCGCATGGGTCTGAGCATATACAAAAAATAACCAAGTTACTTGGCAATTTTCCGAGAGAAATGATGCTCCTTCTCTATACGTGCTAGCGTTTCTGCATAAACTGAATGGAAATCGCTGTAATCCAGCATAAAATCCGTCAAACGTAATTCATTTTTGTATTTATCTCTAAATTCAAGTGCGATTGCAGTCAGAAATTTATCCACGTAAGATAGTTGTAAAATATTTTGATAAGCAGCCTTTATTGAGCTAAGAAACCAAAACTTACTATAAATACTAAGTTGAACTCATTATCCATATGGAATTTGAAAGCACGTGATTCATGCACGAAAGGAGAGTGGCCAGTATTTTCCTGTGACATAAAACTAAAAGAGAAGAATTTTATTACCTTCAAAATGAGGGATTTGAGAAACGTGTTGATTGAGATACGGAATATGTCCACGGAATTCGGGAAACACCATAGGCGGACACCACCTTTGGAAAGAATGACAAAAAAATCGAGCATCCTTGAATTTGAATAACCGCGTTCCACGCAAACAGTAGTTCAGTTCACAATACATAATCTTTCTGTCTCCACCTGATGACGACAAACAGCCAGAAACCGTTAGTGGTGTGTGAGTGATGGGATGTGCGACACATTACTTTAGTAGTTCAGTTCAGTTTGCACAGGACCATTTGTGGCTGATTCGTCAATCGAGCGTCCAGATTTCATTTGGTGGTATGCCTCAGAAGAGCGTCTAACACTTCAAACAATATCTTTATGAATTTCTTCTAATTTGAGAGTAATTCTGATTGCGACAGATAATCTTCGCTTACCAATAGGTGAG
>JACCGJ010015952.1:0-13064 GCA_013407085.1 Atriophallophorus winterbourni
TCAATTTGCTTTTTACAATACGTTTCAGATAACCGCGATCTTAGTGGTGTTGGATAGCTTCACGACCAGCCTGTTTTCTTTCATTTTCATCGCTGCATAGCTGCTTTATCTTATGGAAAATGGACGAAGCTATGAACCTGAAGACCTGTCTCGGATGCGCGGAGGTGTATCGTAAGACAGCGTCTGTATCGATGGGTTTTCAATAAACTGAAGTTTTTATCTACTTTCTGAGTCAAACAGTCTAAAAAGGTAAGAGTGCCGGTCGAGGATTGCACTTCATTTGCGACTGTTATCCTTGGGTGTAAGTCATTCAAGTAGTTAACGAAGGGTTCTAAATTTCACCGCTCTATGATGATAAACGTGTCATCCACTCAGCGCCATCATAACTTTGGCCTAATCCCCTCGTTGTTAATGACCTGGTTTTCAAAGTGCTCCATATACATATTAGCAAGTACTGGAGATATCGGTGAGCCCATTATTGACCCTTCCGTCCATTAAATACAACGCTATTTATGTTTAAGCAAATAGACACACCGTTGACGCTTTGCTGGACGCTCAAATTTGTACGATCCGACAATCTGGCATCTGATTCCAGTGCTCTTGTAGCTATTTGTTATGCACTTGTCGTATCCACGTTAATAAAAAAGGCACTCATATCGAAGTTAACCATTATTTCATCGTCTTCCATTCTTACTGAATTTAAGCGCGCTGCAAACTCGTATGCGTTCTTGATGAACGAGGCCGTATTGCCAATCAATGGTTTCAGCAAATAGGCCAAATGCCTCGCTAACTCGTGTCCATGTGTTGTTCACATGGTGTTTGCCGAGCTTGTGTAGTTGTTGTTGGACGTTTCGTCATCAAGCTAGATGACATTATCAGCAGAACTTCTTTCGAAGTGACTTGAAATTGGTATTCATTGGTTTTTATAAAGTCCATCTGTTCGTTCGCCATCACTCCCGGTGGCTGGTGGAATTCATGTGTTGCATGCTTGTTCATCTAGTTTTCATTGGTCCATAGGTTGTAGCCAATTGGAGGTGCTGGTTAATAGATGTCGTTGTTGAGTGCCACGCTTCGATGAATTCACGCGCTCGTCGGTTGTTTTCTTTGGCCAAAATCCTCGCGTTGTCCCAATCGAATTGGTGTCCGAATTGATCAACATATATTGAAATCACAATGACATTGGGTCGTACAGCTAACCGATGTTCGTGTATTCTTGTGCTTAGCTTGCGGCCGGTTGGTCCGATGTAGTTTTTCTCGCAATCTGCACGTAATCTTGTAGACAATATTCGCTTGTTCTTCGTTTGTAACTTTGTCCTTTATATTGTTGAAGTGATTGCGTAATGTTTACACGGGTTTGTGCGCGACCTCTATTCCAAATGGCCGAAGCATCCGAGCTGCTGTTTCTCATATATTCCGCACACACGGAAGAGCGCGTCTAACTCTGTTTTCATCATCGTTTCTTTGCTGGATACGGTTGCACTTATTGCGTAGTACGAAGCTTCTTGGGTATTCATTCTTCTGGAACACTTAGAACAGGTATTCTTCTTATTCTCTTTTCAGTTCCTGCGTGCTACATTGTGTTGCTGCTGTAAGGCAGTTTCTAACTCTGTTTTCATCATCGTTTCTTTGTTGGGTACGGTTGAACTTGTTGCGTAGTGATCCGATCCCATCAAGGACAGGTCGAACGGGAATATTCTTCCTATGTGTTTTAGGCAGACCGTTGAATCTAAGAGTAGGAGTTGATTTCGGATATATGCTATACCATAAACTCTTTCAAAACACTTCTGAACGTTACGTAAGTACATTGAAACTACCATTTGGCAGATATTCATAACTTTTTTTCGTTTTGGTATTATCTAAACGTTTATAAGGACCCTCGGATAAGTGCTAATCACTCCTATTCAGAATTACCGTTACGTTTCCATTATCGGCCTTATTGATAGATATATTCCTATATTGCTTGAGGTTAAGATGCGCTTGTCTTTTTTGCGAATCAAGATTTGGTTTACATGGCTCGTGGTTTTCAATGACAACAACGATACAGTTCCGTATCGTATCAGCTCGCTCACTGGGAAGTCTATTTAATGATCCCTCGATACAAGGGTTAAGATCATCAGCCTTCAACATGCTCTTACTTATGCATAAATTCAAACCTTTCTCCAACAATCTTTGCTCAGCCTGGGAAAGCGTTCGATTAGACAAATTCATGACACTAGAATATTTATGGTTGGACACTGCCTTATTAGAGTCATCAGAGGATAAATTATTATTATTATTATTATTATTATTATTATAAGTCTTCCACGAACTTACTGAACTTACGGTTTTGGTCGTCTCTTGTTACGCGCGTTTGTGTGGCTCAAGACCTCGAGTGCAATTGCCCAAAAAATTCTGCAGACATCAACTTCAGATAATTTCGGTTTGCAGTTTCGACTTTATGTGATCGAGCGGCCAATAGGGTTCATTGACCCGGTGGGATCATTTGCTTTCAAAAAAAAACACTTTGGATGCGATTCGCGGACGCCATCGTCGATTTGCGAGAGAGGAGAAATATCGGAGGTTGTCCCCCCACAAGATCTTGGCATCACCCGCGATGCTTACAGCGAAGGTTGGAAGAAAGATTCGAGGGTTACCCATCTGGCTCTATGTCGCTATTCTCACCAACTCACTGGTCAATTCGAACACCGGGATCGTAGGATTGTCAGCAATCGACACTGATCTGGTAATGCCTACAATTGACGTTGACACCACTGTAGACTTCTATAGGCTGTTTAGTGGTAAGGTCAAATTCAGTGGTGGGGGGTGAATACTTAGTTATGTTCCCTGATTTCTGACTACCACCCTTGTTCAAAAGTGAAATGTCACAAAAAACTGGTCTAACTGATTGCACAAAAATTTCTTTACATTCCAAGAGGCATTTTGTTAGCAAGGGCTTGATGTTTCTTAACGTTTGTGGTCCTCTTTTTAAAATCAATTAAGTCAACTGGTTTTTGCTTTAGTTACACGCCAAGATTGTCCGTCACTTTGAGTAATCCTCAGTCGTGGAGTGTGAGAAGATCTGCAATGATACTTCTCGATTTTTCAAACTCAGTTTTCCCAGAATATTGATAGATAGTCCTCCCTGTAATGAAACCTAAAACACGTCAGAATTAACATTGATTCAGCAGGAACAGTTGTTCATCAGCTTGTGCGTCTATCCAACTGACTAACTACCATCTCTTTGTAGGTTTAAACAGAGATCCACCAAAATTTTTGAATTGACGGCGAAAATACTTGTTTGTAGCTACGTGAGCAGGAGCTAGTCACCGGTATTCTCTGATCTCTCATGCTGAATTATAGATGTTTAGTCAGCATCATCAGCGAACGTTTTGACGCGAAATGACAGAGTGACTCAGCTGTGTGGTTGACTTCAACTCAGCAAAACGGTAATGAAGCAACAGCTTAAAGACCAACTATATATTCGGACAAACTGAATGTGAATCAAACATTTCAGTTGTTCCTGTATAGCTGCGTACGTCAATCCTACTACGTGAAAACTAGCAACGTGGATATCTGTAAACTACCCAGCTTGGTCTATAAAAATAAACAGTTTTATACTAGCCTCTCTGTAGAAAAGTCAAGATCAGAGCGACACATGTGTATTCACTACACGTCAACAAACATATGAATCATCATGGGAATTACAATACAGAGATAGACACTGACAGTTACTGCATTCTGATTGGACAATGAGTATTCATGCTGACAGCCACTCCACATCCTTCCGTTTTTCAAATGAACTTACGTACTGTGCGGTTGCGCAAATTTATTTCGTTTGGAGGCTCTGGATCTCTTTCACAGGTCTCGTCTGAATCAATGGGTTCTTGCTTTCTTAAATGTACTCTATTTCTTTTCACAGTTTCCGTGTTGCGTATTCACCTCGTAAGATCTTTCACCCGTACGACCACGGACAGTTCCAAGATCCCATTTCTCAGCTCCCAGGCCGAAGGGTTGTATCCAAACCGTATCTCCATCAGACAATTCGGGTAGCTCACGTGCACCCTCATCATATACCTGTTTTTCGCGCTCCATGCGCCGTTTTAATTGCTGATTGCTGACGTCCCATGAAACGTCATGTATGGACAGACGATTGGTAACAATAGGTATCCTCGTTCTTGTGCGTCTACCCATGAGTCTTTGACCTGGGCTTAATTCTATATCGGTGGATGGAGTATTTCTATGTTCCGGAAGCGCTAAATACGGATCTTCTTTAGCCTCCATGCATTATTTCATTATTTTTTCGCTTCTTTCACTGCCTTTTCTGCTTTACCATTGGATTGGCTATGTTAAGGGCTGGACATTTCATGTTTAAAACGCCATTTTTCTGCGAAGTCAGCAAACTGCTTTGCCGAAAATTGTGGACCTCCATCGGATCTGACACTTTCTGGGATACCATACCTCGCAAATTGACCTTTCATTTTCGTCACGATTTCTTCAGCTGATGTGGTACTCAGTTTCTCTATTTCAAAAAAATCGCTGAAATAATCCACTAAAAGTAAATAATCTTTTGTCGCATGTGAAAACAGGTCAGCTCAATATGCTGCCAAGGGCGCTCTGGTATTTTGCGACAAACCATTGGTTCTTTTATTTGGCGGTTCCCGAACTTGTTACATATTGGGCACTTGGAGACGAAATCCTTCACTTGGCAACTGACGCCTGGCCAATATACCGTATCCTTGGCTCTTCTAGTGCAACCGTTGATCCCCAAATGAGATCGATGTAACTCCTGTAACATCACCTTTCGGGCTGAACGTGGGATAACCAGTCGCTCGCCCTGGAAGATCAACCCATCCTCAGTTGATAATTCATCTCGGATTTTGTAATAAGGTCGAATGAGTTCGTCAACCATCGCGATACTATCTGGCCAGCCACTGATTATCTGTTCCTCGAGCTTCTTCATTTCGTCATCCTCAGCCATAGTTTGTCGGATTCGTGGCAACCTGATATCGCTTTCTGCAAGCGTAAAGTGTACTTCTACCAGGTCCAGGTTAGCAGCGGCTACGGATTTCAATGGAGCTCTAGATAGTGTGTCCGCAAGGACCATGGTTTTACCCGGCTTGTAAATGATTTCGAAATCGTATTTCTGCAGTCGGACTAGCATGGACTGTAGCCGACGCGGTGCTTTGTCGAGTGGTTTTTTTACTATTGTGGTCAAAGGCTTATGATCTGTTTGTACTATAGTCTTTCGGCCAAATGTGTAATCATTGAATTTTTCTATCGCGAATACGACTGCCAGCAGTTCTTTCTCAATCTGTGCATAGCGAGTTTCTGCATCGCTCATCGTTCGACTTCGAAAATCTATAGGTTGGTCGTTTTGCATAAGTACGGCGCCGATACCGTTTTGGCTACTGTCACACTGTATCACTAATTCCAATCGGGGGTCGTAATATCGTAAAACAGGTGCATTGGATATGAGTCTTTTAATTTCTTCCCAGGCCTGTATTTGTTGTGTCCCCCAGACCCAAATTGTATCTTTATGTGTCAGCCGCCTGATCGGTTCCATTATCTGTGATAAGCAAGGCAAAAAACGGCTAAGATAGTTCACCATACCGTTAAAACGAGCTATACTCTTGACATCTGTAGGAGGAGGCATGTGTTTAATGGCCTCCACTTTTGCAGGATCTGGCTTGATACCGTCACTTGATAGGACATGACCATGAAATGTTACCTCATTTGTGCAATATTCAATTTTCGCTTTCTTGAGTTTAATGCCCAGTTCGAGGCATCGTTGAAGAAGTTTGTCTAGGTTCTGATCGTGTTCTGCCTTTGTTCGACCGTAGACTAAAACATCATCTGCTATGCAAATTACACCTGTAAGGTTTTCTATGGCCTGTAGCAGCCGTTTTTGAAATATCTCGCTAGAAACTTTCAGTCCGAATGGTAAACGAAGCCAACGAAACCTTCCAAAGGGGGTTCCGAATGTTGTCAAAAAACTGGATTTATCGTCCAAACACACGTGCCAAAATGCTGAAGACAGATCCACTTTCGTGAAATATCGAGCACCAGACAATCTCGGCAAAGTATCTTCTAACAACGGAAGTCTGAAATACTCTCGCTTGAGGGCCATGTTCAAAGCTTTCGGGTCGATACATATTCTCATTTCACCTGACTTCTTTGTTACGACGGTAACCTGGCTGACCCATTCAGTAGGTTCTTCTACTCTCCTGATGACCCCAACGAGCTGTAGTCTTTTCAATTCTAACTCAAATCTGTCCTTCACTGCAAAGGGTAAACGACGTATTGGTAAGGCGACCGGTGTTACATTCGGATCAATTGACAACTTACAAAGTCCGGGCAACTTCCCCAATTTATCATCAAAAACACTCTGATACTTTTGACAAATGTCTGTTATGTCCGAATTAATATTATTGATACAATTAAAAGTAATCAGTCCCAGATTTTCGATCGCCTCAACTCCGAGTAGCGGTAAAAAATTTTCATCAACAACGTACATTATATGTTCTATATGCTTACCGCTTATTGGATTGCGCAGAGTCGCCGTAAATTTCCCCATTGGCTTGACAGTTGTGCCGTTCCACATTCGCAAAACGATTCTCGTGTCAGATAGGGGCTCATTTTGTACGTAGGCACGTGGAATGAGATTAACGGAGGCACCTGAATCCATTTGGAAACGAACCTTCTTGCCGTTTACCTCGATTTCGGAAGACCGGATGTGATTTACTTGTTCCTCACCGTGAACGACACTGACATTCGAAAATGAGCGCTGTGTATTTGTCGTTGTCATCCCAGAAGATCGACAGCAAATCGCGAAATGGTTTGCTTTACCGCATCGAGTACAAACTTTCTTCCACGCAGGACATAGTTCCTTCTTAAATTCATGTTTCCTGCCGCAAAAATTGCACATTTTTTTCGACTGGATTGTTTTCTCTACATGAATTCTGTTGATGTCTTCGCAAGAATGAGTTCTGAGGGCTTCTGTCTTTTTCTCGGCCGCCTCCTCACTCTTGCAGATATTTATACATTGCCTCAACGTAAGGTTGCTTTCTTTTAATAATCGCTTCGTGAGACTTCTGTTTTGTGCTCCGATAATCAAACGATCCTTGATTAAATTATCTTTCATGCATTTACAGAAGTTGCATGTCTCAGCCATTAATTTCAATGCTCGGATGAAATGTTCGATCGGCTCATCGGCACCTTGGACGCGACAATTGAATTTATATCGTTCAAATGTATCGTTCACTTGACCGAGGCAGTGTTCATCGAGCTTCGCGATGATTGTTTCCCAGTCATCAGCATCTTCGTTCTCATCAAATGTGAAACACTGTATGAACTTCGTCGCCTGATCACCAAGCGCATTCCTCAGCGTCGCCATTTGATACTCTTTATCGGTTGTCGTCAGGTTCGCCAACGTCCGAAAATCGTTAAACTGTTGCTTCCACAGTTTCCATCTCTCTGCCAATCCGTCATCATCTTCCATCCTGAGTGGTGCCGGTGGTCGAACATTAAAGCCGCTAAATCGGGCGTTGTCAGTTCTATCCGACGTTTTCTCGTCGTTCATCCTCGTCACCATGTAGAAAAGTCAAGATCAGAGCGACAGATGTGTATTCACTACACGTCAACAAACATATGAATCATCATGGGAATTACAATACAGAGATAGACACACTGACAGCTACTGCATTCTGATTGGACAATGAGTATTCATGCAGACAGCCACTCCACATGTATAATGGTCGACTTCCTAATTGCAACTCACATATAGTAGTTCTTTCGAAATATGACCATTATCCATTCTATAGATATGATCAAGCCACCGCAGGCGGCGCTGACCTAATAGGGTGTGTATGCTTTGTAGACCAGCTTTTGGAAGCACTTCAGCGTTATTCACTCTGTACATCCACCGTATATTCAAGATATGACGAATGCTTCGTAGATGGAAAGAATTCAGTTTCCTTTCGTGTCTTGCGTGGGTGGTTCAGGTTTCACTGCAGTGCAGTAAAGCATTTAGTACGCACGCGCTGTACACCATCATCTTTGTCTTTACAGTCAGCTTGCGGTTACCCCAAACACGAGAGTTCAATCGGGACAAAATGACAGCTGCTGTGCCAATCCGCTCATCAATCTCCGTATATAGCGAGAGGTTATCTGCAATGGTTGAACCAAGATATGTGAAATGATGAACTGGTTCAAGCTGACAGTTTCCAACAGTGATGATTGAAGGCGATGCAGTCCTTCGACCAAGGACTTTGGTCTTGCTCATGCTGATTGTTAGCCCAAAGTCATTGCATGCCGACGTAAAACAGTCCACTAGACACTGGAGGTTCTCTTGGGAGTGAGCAATAAAGGCTGCATCTTCGAGAAACAACAAGTCACGGATTAGCACATCACGTGTTTTGGTTTGTTCTGTAAACCGGTTCAGGTTAAAAAGCTTGCCATCACTTCGCGTGCGTAGGTAAATGCCTTCTGTCCTCGTCCTAAAAGCGTGCTTCAGAAGCAGAGCAAAGAAAATGCCGAACATCGTGGGAGCGAGAACACACCCTTGTTTGACGCCTCCGCGAATTTCAAAGGCTCCTGAACTGCAACCATTGAAATGGACTAAGCCTTTCATGCCTGATTGGAACGCAATAACGAGTTTGAGCAGCCCCGGGGGCAGCCAATCACATCAAGCATTTTGAAAAGACCCTCCCTGCTGACGGAGTCGAATGTCTCATTTAAATCAATAAGACAGCGTATAATGGCATACGTTTTTCGAAACACTTTTCTTGAAGTTTTCTCAGGGAGAAGATCATGTCAACGGTTGATCTTTCCTTGCGGGAGACATTAAGATTCGGAGTAAATTCTATCAGCTGAAACTTGTAGCCGGACATGTAAAATTTGAGCAAAGAGTTTGCCTACAACATTCAGGAAGAGATTCCCCTGTAATTGGTGCAGTCGCCTCTGTCACCCTCATTCCTAAATAGCGTGATGATCTTTGTGTCTCACATCTCTTGTGGGAAACCTCCCTCCTGACACCATCGAAAAAGCAAGTGGTTGAAGAGTTTGTATTAATGCTACTCTACCGCATTTGCTGAGCTCAGGTGGAATTCCGTCGTAAAAAGAAGCCTTCCCATTCGCTAAGAGGTCGGTTTCCCTATTGAGCTCATCAGGAGTAGGAGGGCTATCTAGATATTCAATGGTCGGCAACTGCTCAACATTTCCAAGTGCATGCAGTTGAACCGTACTGTCCATGGAGTAAAGAAAGGAGAAGTGCTTTACCCATCTTTCCATCTGCTGAGTTTTGACGACAATCGGGTTACCAGATACAGACTTAATTGGAGCCGTTTTCAGTTTATTTGGGCCAATGGCTCTCTTGATCCCATCATACATATCGTAAAAATTTCAGATATCCGCAGCTTTTTGTGTACTGAGGCTAATTTCAGTCCAATAGTCGGTTGCACATCGCTTTGCAGTCAGTTGGACCTTATTTCTAGCTACTGTTAGAAGTCGTAAGTTTTCAGCACAACTTTGTTGGCATAACCTTGAACTTCAAGAGCACAGCACACAGCTGTCATCTCAGAAGCTTTTGCATCGAACCAGTAGCTCGTTTGAGCTTTCTTCGGAACGAAAGTGGAAAGTGCGACTCGGCATATGCAGCTTTTTATCGATTTCCAGTTTTCTGAAACAGATTCGCGTGGGGTTTGTTGTTGAACTCGAGTCCTTGAATACGACTCAAGAAATCATCTTACCCTCACTCGAATTCGCAGTGCAAATCCCGGTCGTAGTGTTGAAACCCTTGATTGAAAACCATCTGTCAACACCAATAACCTGCTGTTGGTAATGCTGTTTTGATGTAATGCTAGCGAGAAAAAATATGATGAACATTTTTCCAATTATTTAAACGATCCAAATTGAAATGTTGACACATCGTTTGCGATTTCTTCACGTTTCCATTTATGCGGATCCTGATCCTACAGTTGCTACCGGATGACTGCAAACAGAGCTAAACCAGATCGTGGGGTGTGATCGAAAGGCACCCAAATGTGTAGCATTTGCCACAAGTTTGTAATGTAAACGGCGGTACATATAATGTAGCCAAAATTTTGCCAGGATCATACACGAATTACTCAAGTAGTGAAGTTTTCTCACATTGACAGGTGATCGGTTTTGGATATTACGTGATGTATCGCAACTGGCCTGGCCATGTCCGCATCAAGGGCTGTTTCTGACCGAAATCGGGTTGCCGGTAGAAGTAAAAAAAGTTGACACTATATTCCAGTGGTCGGAAAACAAAGAAGTCTATTTGATGTCCGGTTATCGGTATTGGAGATTTGACGCGGAAGCAGGCAGCTGTGGAAAAGTTGCCGCTGAACCAGATTATCCACGATTAATCATGGACGGCTGGAAAGGATCTCCGACGCATGTTCAAGAAGTATTCTCTGGGCTCCGTGGTAAGCTGGTTCCAAAGGCGACTGAAATGTTAAAGCAAACTTCGATCCAGTACTCGGTAGATATTCTAGAATAATTGACTCTGATCGTAAAATACCATTAAAATTTGAGACTACAATTGTTGAAAGAGAGATAGGATGACAGTATAACGCCTAAAGTTCCCATTCGTGTAATTCATGAAAAGTGAATAACAAATGTAGACAGGACAATAAATCACTTTGTAAGAAAACAATGCATTCACCATTTGGAATATATTCCCGAAACGATAAGTAGTAATGACGTGACTAATTGCTCCACAAAACCACTAATGACATTAAAGGTACTGCTACGCTGCTGTGGTACAAATTGCCAAGTTGTTGTTATTGGAATCCTTCGGTCGATGTCGACCATGGACGTACATTATAAGCGTATGATGGTTCAAGCTGACAGTTTACAATAGTAATGATAGAAGGCGATAGAGTCCCTTGACCAAGGACTTTGGTCTTGCTCATGCTGATTGTCAATTCAGACTTTGCAAGCCGACGAAAAACAGTCAATTATCGACTAGAGGCGTTGTTGCGAGTGAGCAATGAGGGCCACGGATTAGCACATCCCTTATCTTGATTTGCGCTTCCAAGTGGTTCCACTTGAAATCTTGCAATGACTCCGTGTGCGTAGGAAAAAACCTCCTGCTTTCGTCCTGAAAGTATACTTCAGCAGAAGAGCAAAGAAAACGCCGAAACGCATAGGAACTAGAAGATTTCCATGCTTGATGCCTCGGTGAATTTCAATGGTTTCTGAACTGCAACCGTTAAATAGACTGAGCTTTTCATCTCTGAGTAGAAAGAAATAACGAGTTTTATCAGTCTTGGAGAACAGTCTTGATAATAATCTTTATATTCGGGATGAACAACGCATACTCCTCTACCGTCATGACGATTAAACAGTTGTGTTACTCCTGTCATTTACTAGTATTCTCTGGATTTCAATTCTACGTAAGAGATACTTGTTATATCGGTGATGAGCTATTTATACAGTGCTATAGTATATACAGTGAACGAATTGTCGATCAAACAGCAATCACTATCCATCGTAAGTGCATAATGTGATTATCATTCATTCATTCATTCAATCGGGAATCAGTTACGGTTGTGTTTTGTCAAACCCAAAACTGGGCCAGTAGTAGCACATCACAGATATAACACTACTATAAAACACTACACTGGTATATGTGCACCATACATTATTAGACACAGCCATGAGATACATGCTGATCCTCAAAAACGTAAAATATTGCAGCTGGGAAAACTCTTTGTGACATTCGGCATCTTGGTATTCAAAATATAGTTTCGGCAATCATAGGGACAGTTTTCAGTGCTGTATTCTCAAAACAAATTCACTGCCTAATGGTTTGTAATAAAGCGTACCCCATCCTTCATAATTCAAAAAGGATATTCAGTAGATTTGCACCCGAAACACTAGACTGAGTACTTAGTTCATACATGTCTCTTGGTATGGAATATTCAACACGTGCTTTCGCACATGGTCTCGGAAGAGTTAGACTGAAAAAAGATACAAAATAGTGTATCTAAGATAATCGCGTTACATGAATTAACCTCTACATGTGCAAATTCTCTATCTGCAAGACTTTACGTAGCAACGCAAATGGTGCATCCTCATATTGGCTTTTAAAATCCTGCACACTAAAAATCACCTGCACTAATTAAACCCCAGGGGTTAATCCGAACAAGCAAGCATTTATAGGCTTTGAATATTCTCCATTCTTGTCTGGATAGTCTTCATAATGCTTTTTTCTATGAGAATGGGTTTCTTTGCCGGGAGACATCACGAGTCGGATTCTAACAAAAGATCTACGTTTATACCAAGCTGTTTATTATACGATGGTCTTCACTGTACTTTTGGATGTTTAAAAGGCCTTCATTTTACATATACCGACATTCCGTGGATTTAATTGAGCGAATTTCTACAATAAAATGTTTGAACACTTGACATGGTAAATACTCACACTTTCCAAATCACCACGCTAGAGCAAATGGAACACATGATTACCAACGGTTTCGTAAACGGAGCTGTATAAGTGATGTAATTTCACCCAAATGACAGGCTGCTAGCCTGTTAGAGTATCTTACCATTTTGCTACTGGGAAATTAGGGCTGGGGAAATTTTCCCAAATGGGAAAACGTCGTGGGATTCTAAGTGAAAACTCTTGATAAAATATCACGAATAAATTTATTAAAAAATAATAACTCAGTTATTTCCATTTACAGGTGAAACACTATTCATAACTGGAAAAACGTACTATGAATTCAGCAACATTGAGATGCGTATCACCTCCCGCTCTCCCAAACCGACTCAAATGCGTGCTTGGGGTTGTCTCTGAATTCGATGCCACTACAATGCAACCATGAATGTTTGCTGCCATAAATGCACTGTGCTTATTTTTCTGGAAGCGTTTTGAACCAAACAACATCCTTGCTAAACGCCACACATAAGCTTCTCCTTTCTAAACGGGTAGCACCTCTGAGAAAATTTGTCACTTAGCGTATTTTGTTTTTAATGTCCAACCTTTGAGGATTCCCCATGTTCTCAAAAGCACTTCACCCAAACGTGATGGTGAAAGTTTACTTGCTTAATCAGCT